>JAKSZP010002784.1:0-166015 GCA_022478985.1 Massospora cicadina | reverse complement strand
AAGACAACTTCTGGCCAAGTGCCTGAGTGACCGCATGAGAAACAATTGATCCTGTAAGATCTGCGTCCATGATTGTTGTAAAATGGGCCACCCCAAAAGTTAGGCTGGGGTTGAGCAGTGTAAACAGACCCTTCCCAATAGTTGAACTGCTGGCAGCAACTCTATTTGAGAGGAGGCGTGTAGTGGTAATAAGGCTGTGGATTACTTAATGAAAACTGAACTGTAAGAGATAACTTCCCCAAATAAGAAGGTCCAGCAGCGGAGAGGATATAAGTCCACTCTATTTTGGGTGAAGGGAAGGTAGCGGATAACCAGCGCAAGATTTAAACGAGTTTAAGCAAAGGTATACCAACTTCTAAACATGGAGCCATGGATTGAAAAGCTCATGGTATGGTTTCACAGCGGAGTTCAACGCTATGCATACATCTGATTTGGTTAAAATTCCTGCTCCAATTAATACATAGGCTTCCACCATAAAGCGATCAGCAAATGTGGTGAGGGTCTCATTATGCTAAAACCCAATGGTTAAGAACTTGGCCTTCCGCTGTGCCATTTTCATAGTACCTCCAAATAACCACAACACAGTATCTTTCACTTTTTGATAGGGAGTGGAACTGGTGGGAAGATAAAAAAGTAACTTGTTCAGCGCTTTCAACATCTAAGGTGGATATTAATAATTTGGTTTTTTGTCAATCTGAAGCTCCTTCTACTTTAAACTCAAATCACTTAAAAAATCCATAGATGTTCCCATTGCAATCAAATGGAGGCAGCTTATTAATAAAAACCTCCTGTTTAAACTCCTTTTTCCACCAAAGCACAGCACCCAAGGCAAGCTTGAGTTCTGCATATTCAATGGTTGTGGCATCTCAAAAAGACTTTTGCCAGAGCAAACCTGTTAGGACATGGCTAGCGACTGAGGAATGTTGTTGGTATTGTGATTGATCAATGAGCCCCCTGTTTTGAGCACCACTGTTATAAAATCGGCGGAATTGCTAAGATATGCCATGAGGGTTTTTGCACAGGGCTTGACTCACTGAGCAATTGGACCAACGATATGATGATTGTTGCCCTTCAAAACAACAAAATAAACTAATAAAATAATATGGATCACATGCCCACTATACTCTTTATTTAATATATTGCACACAGCGGATACAAGCTGTTTTTCTCTTCTTAACTTATTAACAACCTCTTCTTAATCATCTTGTCTTGTATATACTGTAGCGACTTCAGTTGCTACTGCTTTTATGGCTTAGTAATTTGATTTTCCATATCTCATTGGTTCCATAAATTCTTTATTCGTTAATTTTACAATCGCCTAATTTAAGACGATTCCTCAACAACCCAATATTGCCTTACTTTGAGGCGCTCAAATAATTGTTACTAATAGTAAACTCAGCGGATCCAATCCATCTAGCCAACACAACTTAGGGCTTATTGTCCAGTCATATCAGAATCAAGACAAGCTGCTAAAGGTGGCCTGAGGAGCATGAATGAATATTGAATGGGAATTTCTTGATGAGGATCTAAATCTGATCTCACTGTATAGCAAAGCCATTTCTCTGTCAGCCAAAGTAGTAATCCAGTCCACTGAGAGTGAAAATCTCAAACAACTTCTAGACACCAAAGCCCCATTTGATCATGTCAGCACTTGCTGCACCACCCTTCAGGATGATATGGTGACTTTTGCTGTCAGGTTGATAAAGCTATACCTCAAACTGACCTAGGAGTCCTGGATTCAACTGAGTCTGATTGGCCCCTTTCTCCAGCTATTTGTGTTCTTCCTGAACCTGTTGAATATTTTAAACCCATCTTTAAAGAGAAGTATTTTCATGGGACCAAAATAGTATAGTCTTATCTTTACTTTTATGAAGTGGTGATGGAACATGTTATAGATTTTAAGAAGTGCCAGAACATTCATACCTGTCTTGATGGAAAGGCCCAAGAGATCATGATACCATACTATAAAGAGTGTGCTACTTGGCTGAAGCTAAGGGACGTCCTTATCAAAGAATTTTGGAGTAAACTACCGTGTCTAATCTTGAAAATTATTCATGTGGATCTTCCCTAGACGCAGAGAGGCAGATATTGAGTTTCTAAGAGTTTTATCATGAAGTTCAGGCCCTTGCATCTTGTAATCAATTTAACAGGGAAGATGTTATTGCCACTATCATCTCCTCGTTTCAAGGTAGTATGATCCTCATGGTACACTTCCAGAATGCGAAAAACTGTTCAAGTCCATTCTTGATATTAAGGAATCTATCATAGAGTTGTCTGAGCTGGAGGTTCATTAAACACCTAACAAAGGGAATTAGCCTTACATTTGTGTAGAGGGAATTCCAAAGATATAGATGTCAACATGACTTTTTCTCCTATTGTGGGTTCTTTGGGCATCAGGAGGCTTTCTGTTGGAAGAAAAACTGATGAGGCGTGAAAAGTGGAGTCATCTTAGGGCGCGAGGCACCCGCTGCTGTTGACCCTTCACCTCATCACACCTCAATCATTGCTTCCCACTCTGAATGTTGCATCATATCCCCACCTGACGAAGTGGATGTCTTGGACTTGATAGTTTTCAATTAAAGTCTAAATTTTTTTACTATAATCCTCCTGGACCAAATCCACCAGGACTTTTTTACTTAATTTCTCATTTTGGCACTGAGTTTATCTGTGTGGAAGTAGTTACTACTAAGGTGAAGATTCTAGCCATAATCAATACTGGATTGTTGGTTGAAATCATTTCTTCTCTATTGGTGAAAAGTATAAAAGTTTTTTCAGATTAATATCACTCCTTAATTATGGTGCCGCGTGGCCTCAGTGGACCTAATCTCTGAGTGATTACTCTTCTCTACCACTCCAGTTTTAATTTCTGATTGTGTTGCCCCAGCGGTTGTCTAGAGAAATACAGTTACGTCCTCCTCAAAAACACCTAATTTCTATTGAATTCAACACCAAAATTAGTCATAAATATTTTCATTTTTCTATTCTAAAATTACATTACTCTAGTTGTTAAAGAGCTCCTAAAGAAAAAGAAGAAGGAAACCTAGGAATTGTTTAGAATCACTAATTTCAATGAGAGGTTGGAGTATCTAGTAGTTGGTCCAAGAACCAAACTGCCTCCCTACAGACTGAGACTCAGGAAAGGATGCCCGTGTACTATAAAAAATGGGTAGGTATACCCCCATAATCCCAAATACTGGTGGACAAGGGTATAAAAGTTACCATTTTTCTGGACCATTTGTTGGAAAATCAAGGAGACTCTAATTCAGCTATTTATGAGCCTCTTACTTGCCCTGGGATGCTAGATCCTGCATAATGAGGGAGTCTAACCATTCTGATATCTAGCTTACTGACATCCCTGTACAGATTTCTTATAACCAATCTGTTGCATATGTTTGGACTCTACCCGTCAATCTAGTCAAATCTGTTTGCAGTGCAGAAATCTATGCAATTTAGGGATCAATAATGACTCCTTCATTGGCTACATAGATGTAAAGCTAGGTAACACCCTCACCTCTGAGATACAGCGTCAAGTGGATTCTTTGATCAAAAAGTACGCTGATATACTCTCAAAGTGATCTGATAACTTTAAGAGGATAAAAGAAGTACAGCATAAAGTGCTTATTAATGACAGTCCTCTAATTTGGGCTTGATCATACCAGAAATATAAGGTTGAAGAAGCCCAGTGACAAAGGAGCAGAAGAAACTCCTAGACGCTGGATTACTTATGCCCTTGCAAAGTCCATAGGCCTTGCCATTGCTGCTTATATGTAAAAAGGATGAGGACATTGATTAATATGGACTACCACCGGTTGAATGCCATAATTCTGAGTAAAGTTATCTGTTAACATGAATTAATAATTCCCTTCGACTCCTAGCTGGTTCTCAATTCTCCTCTGCGTTAGATCTTGCACCAGAGGATCAGGAAAAATGTGCACTCATAGCAAGTGAAGGGTTATTCAAACCTACGCAAATGCCCCAAGGACTATGCAACGCCCCAGCTACATTTCAAAGGGCTGTGGATGGCTTGTTAGGGGACTTGTAGATGGCATGTGTGGTAGACTATTTTGATAATTTGACTGGGTTTACTCGCACTTTTGACCAACACCTCACTCACTTGAAAAAAAATTTCAACACTACACTATGTGTCACTGAAGCTAAAGCCAGCCCAATGCCAGTTCTTTAAAGCTGACGTGGAATTCCTCAGGCATAAAATTACCCATGAAGGGATCTCTCTGCTACCATACAAAGTAATTGTGATTGAAAAGATGACTCAACCATCCAGCTTATGTGATATCCAAGTTTTCCTCAGCATTTTCAGCTATTACTTTCAATATAACTCCCAATTTGCTGATCTCAATGAACCAATGAAATATCTGCTTTACAGGGAGGCTCCATTCTAATGGGAGACAACTCAACAAGAAGCTTCTGAGGTTTTGAGGAAAGCTCATATGACCACTCTGTATTGATACATATTGATTTTGAAAAACCGTTTAAATTTTTTACTGATGCTAGTGATGTGGCTGTTGGGGCCATTCTGGCACAACTTGATGCAAATCAGGCTGATAATATAATAGCATACTTTAATAAAACACCAACTTTGGCAGAAAGGAATAACAGCATTACCAAGTACAAATGACTAGCTTTATTGCTTAACATTAATTATTTTTCCTTTCCTATATAGGATTTATGTTATAGTGGTTACAGAGCATATCTCCCTACAGAGGCTACAATAAATAAAATATCAAGATAGAAGGCTGGACCTTGGGCGCTCAAACTCCAAAGTCATGATTTTCCATTGTTTTTTAGCGCTATAATGTTACACCAAAAACCCCGCACAAATTTCATGGCTACCTAGATTGACCCTCTATGCCTCTGAATAAAGCCTGAATTTATGACCTTATTGAGAAACATGAGGAATGGGGTCAAGAGACTCCTGCAGTTTGGTAAAGATTGAAGAAAATGACCAAGCACATCCAGATTGAGGATGGATTATCATAAAAAAGGTTGGAAACTCTTGGTTGCATTATGTCCACTTATCATCTAGAATGGAGACCACTCTGTTAAGCCAATTGTTGGTAGGCCATGGCGCTGTATGGGAAACTCATAAGTGGCTTCAAGAGCAATGCTACTGGGATGGGATGATTGAGTTGATCTAACTTGTCATTGATTTCTATCTTATTTTTGCTATCCAGAAACCTCCAAATTCAAAATACTAAGGCCAGGTATTGGGTCATTCCATCCCATTTGCTATCATCAGCATTACCGTTGTCAGTCTGCTACCTACAGCAATGTATGTCCACTAGATATCATACTGGCGGTTGATCACAAAAATGGGTTGGAGCCATTTCCATTACTTGCCCATTTCTAAAGTGACCGCTTCATTTTTTCTTAAAAATGTCTTCACACACCACGGTAGCCCAAAGGTACTACTGCCCAATAATGGCACCCTTTTATATCTCAAGTAATTGTTGACCTTACTTTGTTGATGAAAATTATCTTTTCTTTACTGCTCCATATCATCCTGCTACTAATGGAGCAGGGGAATGAGCAAATGGAACGCTAGTCACCATCCTCCACAAGATGGCTCTTTCTGACCCCTCTTGATGATATGGATACCTTATGGAAGCTCTATTGGCTTATCATGTGAGTTACAATTGAGTTATCCAGATGTCACCTTATTGAGCTCTATATGACCAGGAGCTGATCTTACCCTTAAGTGTTCAACCCATATTGGAAACCTCCACACCATAAACAACCAAGCTTTCAATGAAAAGGCTGGCAGATGGAAAGTTTTGCTAACAAGCTTTAGCTGCTACGTCTATTAGGACTATCAGTAAGTGAGAGGCAGATTGAAGAAAAGCCTGTAGTAATTTGCCTGGGTACTAGAAGGGGGTCTAGTTATTATTCTATCACCACCATCCAGGGAGTCAGGTTCACAAACTTGATATGCTATGGTAAAGACTATATTGAATTATATTCATTGTGGATCAGAGTACTCATTTACCTCCATCAAATCAGGCTCTGTTGTAAATTGAGTCCACGCTCAATTCATTTGAAGATATGCCCCTCCTTGGAAAGATCTTGAGGAGGAAATTGTCAAGAATAATGGGAATTTACTAGTTCAAATGAAATTTAAATACTGCATAAATTGTAATCTTCTCAAGGACTTCTTGCCAAAGAAGCTATCAAAATTGCACTGAGCAATTAACTTTAACAAGATCAGCCAAAGGCTTGAATCCCTCCTGAATTTATCAGAATAATGATAAAGATCTTGCCATTCAGAGATCGTTTGAACCTGATGACTTAATTTGAAAAGATTATGTCCACCAAAAATCTCTACATACTGCTCTATCATTCTGGAAATTGCTGTACCCTACTTAATCCCAGACTCTGAATAAATATATAATGTTTCATATTTAGTAAAATATTCTTATTTGATTAAAAATTTTCCTAGTTTTTCTAGAGAATTTGCCACTTTAAAGTAATAGAAATTAGCTTTAACAACGTTATTCCATCAAGAGATTGCTTAGAGACCCAAAGTCTACCAAGAGATTCTGCTGAAGCTAAGATGACTAATAATTGTCTAGCCTTTAAAGGATCTGGCCTCAAATTCTATTAAAACTCACTTGTATAATAACTAATAGCTATATAGGACTGACACACTTAGCCCTTATGTATTGTAAAATATAATCCTGGCATATTATCCCCACTACCTAAAGTTTATTCTTATTCCTAGAGAGATCTGGTATATGATAAATGCTTAAATCAACCACCTTAATTTTCTAGGTCTACTATAAATTATTTTGTATTTATAAAACTTGAAATATAGTAAAGTAAAAATTAAAATTTAGTAGATACTTATGCTAGTAATTGTTATAATTCTATAGTACTATATAAAGTGTATTTGGTGAATAATGACTTATATATAGATAATCACACTAGGCATAACATTTTCATTGTTTTTTAAAAGATGTTATAGCTCTAATAGCTCTTTACATAAATGTAGAAAATTATAATAATATTTAAGTATAGCTAAGTTATGATTGAAACTTATAAGGTAATCAAGATTCAAAGAAGAGTAAATAATTTCATGGTAACAGTAAAAATTAGCATTTTAGCGCAGTTTTTTTCTCAATTATCTATTTGAGGCAGTTTATCTTGGGATGGTACTGCAAAAAATGACTGACGTGAAACACAAATGGGATAAAAGCAGCCAAGTTAAGTTATCTACCACCCTAAACTGAATAGTATCTTTGGCATATCTACAACTTAGCAATGCTTTTATATTTATAACTTTAATTTCCACCAAGAAGAGTCTTTACCTGGCACCTCAATTATTGAGAATAGAAAAAGCAAACATGTGCTCTCAGATTAAGTAACATATGCTTTTACCAGCTAAACCATCCATCCTCTAAGGCTACATAATAATTAATTAGAGTCTTCAGAATTTTACCTATATAATCTATCATTGCTACTATAGATGATCAAACAACTTGAAGTTTTTTGTAATGCGGTACAATTTATTTTATGACAAAAAATATTATATCAAATTATTTTTATTATATTATTTAGTAGTACAAAATGTCTTAAGATTTTGATTTAGCATCTCTTTTATAACTATATGTTGTAGACTGTCCTTAGATCAGGAATGTAAAACACTTAAAAAAGGTAAATTAGTTTAATACTTTAGAACACTAGAAAGGCTTCTCATGATATAATGTGCTAAAGGGAAACAGGTTAACTAGATATCTGCCATACTGACAAGCATTGGCACTCAAGTGCAGCCTAAATGGTATAGATTTGTCAAAGAGAAGATTAAATTAATCAAAATTTTGGTAAATAAATTAAACCTTACTGATTTTATAAAACTCAATCTTATATCAAGATCCTCTTCTACTCTATAAATCAACAGCAAGGGAAGTCTTGCCAAAATTTCATTAAGTGAGAGTATTGATTTTACTTTTCAGCTTTTTTTATAATCGTTATTATCTTGATTGTTGCGTTTTAATTAGTTTCATAATTTCTGAATCCCAGGTCAAATTGTTTTAAAAAATCTTGGTTTTAGTGTGGTTTTGGAGCTGGGTTGTGCCTCACCAGAATTCTTGATTAGGCTCATATGAGCCTAATAGATGGTTTGGGTGAGGCCCTTAAGGGCAACCATAAAAGGTCACGCTTATCAATTTTAAAGCTCACTTTGGAGTTTTCTCCTCCAAGTTCCCTCCCTGAGGAGTAATGTTAGATCTGCTTCTCAGACAACTTTATTTAGCAGTTCTTTTTTTCAAGGATAAATAAAGGTTGTGCTCAGGGTTGCTACCTCACTTGTTCATTTTTTTGGCTCCATCCTTGAGGAGTATTGCATAGCTTGGTTGACCAACTATTATTCAATTTTTTCAGCCAATGTTGAGTTGCATATTTTGGTGCTGTCAGTGTGACAATTCTTGATGCTTTTATGGAAGTCAGAAACTGGGATATTTTCAATTATTACATAATTACTAAGTCAATGTGTTTGCTGAATGCCACAGATCCCAGTTCAGTTGACCTCAGTGGTCACCTAGGTCCTGATTGTTGAGCAATCAGCACCAGTGGGAGCTTTTGACAGATGGTCAACCCTGGACCTGAGGTGATCATCGTCTGGAAATCCTAGTGGGCTCTCCCACTCACCAGGGATTTGGTTGGCAGTGAGGGGACCAATCCTAGAAGTGATTCCTCATCAATGGAAAGTCCACCTTGCAAGGGATGTCCGTCAGGCTGTGCTGGACTTTGTTACCCTATCACACTTTGGTTGGAGAAAGCGCCTTCCTGGTCAGGATGGAAAGACTGTCACCAACAGGAGCATGGGAGGGGGGCACACCACAGTCAAGTGCTAGGACTGCTTCTTTGTGCCAGGTAGACTGATTCTGGCAGCCCAGTCCTGACTTGCCTTTGCTGTTTGTCTTTTCCTATGAGGGGCCCAGAATTTCTCCAAATGAATTTTCCTGTGGCTCAAGGTAACTCGCCTCAGGAAGCCCTCATGGTGGTGGTCTCCCGCTGTGGGGCCCCCTCTTCTGGGGGCCCTTCTCTAGTGGTGGGTAATATAACTATTGATATTATCCCATCGTTGCATTTCAACTTGGATTAAAATTTTCTGATTCCTGAGTTGAATATATTTAAAAAGAGTTTTCTTGGTTTTGATGTGGTTTGGGTGAGGACCCAAAGGACGACATAAAAGGTCACGCCCATCAATTCTGAAGTGAGCTTCAAAATCTCTACCCTGAGTTCCTTCCCTGAGGAGTTATGTCAAATTTACTTCTTATACAACTCTGTTTAGCGGTCCTTTTATTTGAAAATATAATAAATGTTGTTTTTGGGGCTGCTACCTCGCTTACCTGTTTGTCTTTCCAGTTCAATTCTTGAGTAGTTTTGCATAATTGGGTTCAACCAACTACTATTAAATTTTTCAGCCAACATCAAGTTGGTATATTTTGGTGCTGTTGGTGCGCCAATTCTATTTGCTTTTAAGGTGGTCAGAAACTGGGATTTTTCTGACTGTTACACTTTTCTGCTTTTTAAATTCCAATATTGACCAACCATAAGAGATATACTATAAATTTTTCACAATATTTTTTTAATAAAATGAGAGCAATTGTTTAGCATGTGTTGCTAAATTAACAACACATATATCTAATTTAGTTATAGTTAGCACCTGATCACTGCTGTATCAATGATTCATCATAAGAATTATTTAACATTAAAGCAAAACATCATTGTTTATTATTGGATTCGCTCAACTCAAACCCTATCAATTAAAAACTATACAAAAACTAGGTGTTCATGGGCCCTTAGATTACTCCAGAAATATATTGGAAGCAACTAGGATCTACAAGGTTCCATGCTACAGCTATCAAGTTGGACAGAACTTTGAACCTTTTCAGAACAAGAGGAGCACCAGCCCCAGGGCCTTTGTCATGGAAACGGCAGAAGAAGTTTAAACCAGCCTGCCAGTCAGGATGCGTAAGCACCCAAAAAGCAAGCCAGAATGCCAGAGGCATTGCCAACCAAATGATGTTGCATGGAGCCAGGCATTGGAAAATAATGAATTGTTGGTGTAAGACAATAGTGAATATGATCCCAAGAAAAACCAAATTGAGGCTGCCCCAGACCCTGGAGGTCTTGCTGCAGGGGGCGGAACCACAGATATGGTTTCAACAAGTTCACCGGTATATGGGGCTGATTTGACTGGGGGAGACAAGGGGGAGGATCCTTGCTTGAAGATGGTGGACATAAGGCCACAAGATCCCAGTATATTGTTTACAAAAGTTTCTAACAACAGGGTTAAGTTGCCAGAAGTATCTAGATCGCTGAATCCAATCTATAATGGTGGGGGCCATAGTGACCATGAGTACTGGTAGAGCCCATCCGGTGTATGGACCAATGGGCCACCAGAGAAAAGCCATTAGGAATGTGGCTAGAAGGGAATTTAGAAAATCAAAATTGATTGGTTTTTGAGACAAAATTTTATTGCAAAGGAAAAGGAAGAAAATCAACCAACAATTTTCTCAGTGCAATACAACTGATTAAATAGTAGTCAATTGATGCAGGGATAAACTAGGATCAAGACCCTCAATTTTGAACTAACTAGAGAATTGTTCAGGAATGGGGCAGATAAGTTCACTGGGAACTGACATTAAAGAATTCAGCAGCAGGCTGAGCCACTGTCAGTTCAACCTTGAACGTCCAAACTAAGGCTTGGATATGTTTCTGATGGTTGGCATGACAGCGTTTGGCCCATCAAGCAGTTGGAATCCCCCAAGGCCACCCCATGTAGGGGTGGTCCCAATTTGGTTGGGAATGGGTTTGGGATACCCAACTTGCCCATGCCAGGTTTCTGGGCATACGTTTGGTCAAAAGTGTTGAATCAGCTGCAATGCCTAATTTACCAGAAGGGAGCTTTGAACCCTCATTGATGGTGTCTGATGCTATTACCTGCCCATCAGGGATAATCCCTGACAATTTTGGGAGGGGGTTGATTTTTAAAATCATAGTGTTAGCTGAATCAAGATCGTCTGCAATTCTGGCTTATGAATCAGTCTTCATCCCTTTTTGACCACTTAGAATCTGAACATTGGGCTGATTACCACTTGATTTTAGACCAATCAATTTCATTTTGGAGATCTTAGTGCAGATTACCCTGATTAACTGTACTAGTTCTACTGAGGTGAGTGTGGGCACTGGGGGAGGGATCCAAAGCGGAAGAGCTGTTACCCAGTTCTCATTTACCACGTGGGCGAGATCGCCCTGAGTAATGAGGGATACAGCCACCCTCTTTGGTACCTTCTTACTTGAGAATGGGAAAATGGCCCAATCAACGCCCAGGGGACATTCCCCAGGACTTACAGCCTTGCCTTTCATTCATATAGCTAATCTATGACACACCCTAGATGAGAGATGGGTAGATGATGTCCTTTCATGTTTGTACCGCCCCACCCCACAAATAATTCTCAAGTCTGAACCCATATCTCTGCTATATCTTCAAAACATTATGTTAGAAAGATCAAATAGATTTTTATTCTTATGAAATATAATCAAGCCCAACGAGGCAGCCATAATTTCCCCTCAGAAAAATGGATCAACCAAGAGCCTCTTTAATGCAAAAAATTGATACTTAGGATAACCCCTGATAACAATAGTTTAGCAAATGAGTGGTAAATGAACGAAAAGTTGATTGGGGAAGTTCAGAAGCACGAATCAATCCAATTATCTACTTTCACAAGTGGCAAGCTGGATTTGTATGTTTTATAACTTTTCAGAATTTTTGAGAATGGCGTAGAGATTTTATCTGATACTAGAATGATTAAAGTCAAATCAAAACAATTAAGGCAACTATTATTAAATTGTAAATTAGCATTCAAAACCTGCAAATATAGTATTTAGAATAACATTTTTAATACCTACTTTTTTTAGTACTAGATGGCATTTTTAATACCTACTATTGCTACCATTTTAAGCATAAAACTCTCATGTCTAGTTATAAAGCCTAATACCTTAATAATGGTAAAAGGTTAGATTCTTGTCTTATTTCCTTATCAAACCTTTTCTCAACAATGACCTTTATATTTATTTTAATTATTATATCCTCAATTGCTATTATAATATGAGGCCTATGGAAGAGCCTACCATATTATCACAACCTGTGGTAAGGTCATTAGCTAAAAGTTTGTGTGAAAAGTCTGCTCAGGAAGCCAGAACTCAGATTCAACTAAGAGTTATAAACCATTTTTCTACCACACCAAAAGAAATTTATTAATTACAATCCTGAATTTCTCTATGATACAAGTTTGAAATATTATAATGTTTGAGAATCCTACTGAGGGTGCTGATTTATCTCAGTCTGGAGCCCAATCTTCTCTTGACATTCTGGATTCCTAACAGGATCCAAGTTTGGGTTAATTGAATAGCACTCAAGTAGCAACTACTAATCCTCATAACAGTAGTACAGAAAAAATAATATCTAGAATAAAAGTCCACCTCAAGAGGACTGCAGAAACCTTCTGGAGATCCTAAGGGCATTAAATGAGATATCTGACCTTTTGTACAGGAGGAGAATGATACTAGAGTTTTTACAATATGACTGAGGTTGGTAACAAAAAGATATACTAAATCCTACATTACTCTTATAAATTTGTTTGAAATCTAAGAGAGCTAAGACAAATCAATGAAAGTAAGTTCCAACATCATATGGATTACAATTGATATTGCAGTGTATTTCAGAACTGAATATACAATAATAATATAAATTTTTACTATAATCGATAACATTTTTGAGTATTCTGTCCTCATAAAGAGATACAACATATTTGCAAGAGGATCTGTGACAAATATGCCTATGCTCCTATACCAGTTTTGACATTCTGGTTCTCAATACAGTGGTCACTGGTATAAAAACATAAAAAACTTTAATATAACTATGAGCCAAGAATATACTGGTTTAAAATTGGTCTTAGTGACATGTATATGAATGAGACCATGGATCTAGGGAAAGAGCCAAAACTACTTCCAACTAAGTAGTTCTGACAGCATAATGTTGATATTCTTTATATGGGACTAACCCATGCCAGCCCATTAGCATCTCAATTTCTGACTTAAAGGGCCAACTTATCTAGTACAAAGATCATGGAGGTCACAGAATGACTGATTCATAAATATAAGCTAATTAATGGAGATGACAATGAAGCAAATAAGGTGATAATCAAAATTTTACAAACATCAGGAGCTCTTTCATTATAAAACCATTTTTAAAGAAAGATTCATCTATATTTAGATCCAAAAGATCTAAAAATAGGAACTGGTTATTGAAGGGATCTCAAGAAACACACATTCCTCAATCTGGCTTTTTCAAAAAATAGTAGGCATTAAAACATCAAGATTGGTGGAGAGAGGAAATTGTGGAAGCCCAGAAGAGAAATTATGGGTTACTGGTGAAAATACCTGATGCAAACTTCTAAGAAATACATGATGATGTCTAATATAACCATCATCATATGGTTAATACCAATCATAATTAAATGGGCTGGATGATCATCTGAATAGTAATCCAATCTATGTTGTCAGAAAAATGAAGGACAGCCATGGAGTTTCCTCCCAGTGGGTCATTGACATATACAAACATTGCACTCAGGTGAAGAAATATATGTTGAGAAGTAGATCAACACTTGAACTCTAAAAGCAGTGGACTAAAAATCCCATAATCTCACAGGCAGCTCAATAAACTAGCTTGGCGATAGTGTGGACCATAATCTGGCTGGATATTGGGTGCATTGATCAATTATGATCACCAACTACAGGGGTTAGATCAGAAAAATGGTGATAAACCGTTGAAGTATCAACCAACAAAAAACATAGATGTGGTGTTGAATTCCTATTGTGACTTGTTTCAAGAAATTGACTCAATGCAACAGCTGTTCAAAACCCAAAGGCAGAGGCTGGAGGAGCTGACTGAGGAGAATCCTGAGCTGAAATTTGATCTTTATATCTATTAGAAAACCACATATAAGTTGAGTAACTATGAAGGCCAAGTGGCAACACGTTCTTTATATGGTGAACACATATCAGTTTTAAGGTTGAAGAAAGCCTCTGTAGGATCCTTTAAGTTTAATATGACAAAGGGGTAAGGAGATGTTCATTGACTCCCATATATTTCTCAAAACAGGTTTTGAATCTGAAGAAGATGAAGTGCCAAATGCACAGGATATTTCATCCATGTTAACCTCACTTCCTACTAAGGACTAATTTATAAAGATAAGCACCCTGCAACATCATCCTCACAGCCTTAGAAATCCTTATTAATCTTAACTCTACTTCTGCTCGTTCTATGGCCACCTCAAAGCCAGTAACGCCTAATTTCACCATCTTTTCTCAAGCAGTACAAGATAGAGACTTGCCTCATTGCCACACTTCGTTCAGATGAGTGAAAATGATAGACCTTTCCATTTCAACCTGTTAAATCTATCTAAGATTAACAAAAAGATAAATATTTAACCTTTATATCATTATTTTATCAGCATGAGGGCTCCAATAAAAGCACCAAGATGGCCATCCTAATTAATTTGTTAGACCCAGAGGGTCTTGGGTTAGTTATTCCTAAGATTTGAAAGGAAGAATTGACTATAAGAATGCCAATGATTATCATAATTAAGTTTAGGGAGTATATTTTTAACCACCCCAAGACTGTCTTTCTCAACATTCCTTTTTTGTAGAATGAGTAAATCCTGGAGTTTTCAGGATGCTTTGCTAGAGACTCAAGTACTGAATGGCGCAAAGGTAATCCTCCCTAAAATTTCAAGATCTACCCGCACAAGGCGTGCAAGCTATATAAAAGCATCTATATTGAATTATGCTACCCATACTGAACGCTTACCATAATGTAAAAAAAATGGCAAGCTATCTTATTTGCTGCATCGCCACTTTTAATGCACCTAATAAAGGACAATAAGCCAGGACCTTTTGAGATAGACCCAACTTTGCAGAAAAGGCCACATATAGAATGAGCCAACGTCGCTCTAGAATCAATCTCTGCCATATAACCAGCCACCAATGTAGAAGGAAGGGACCTTACTCATTGCAGTGCCCCATAATAATGACCTAGAAGTAGGACCACCTCTAATTCCCAGTGGAGAACAAGGACCTGTGAAATAGTTGGCGGAGTAGAAAGGTGATATTCTACCCTACCAATACTTGAAATAACCCTATGTCCTATCATTCAATACCCAAGACATTTATCAGATGGTTTACCATGGATCTTGAAGCCTTGTTGTCAGCCCTCCATCTAGTGATTGTGGACAATTTACTAGCAGTTACTGTAATCTGTGAGAAGCAAACTCTGCAGCTTAGTTGGGAGTAATACAGTTCCACACCAAGAAGGGAGGAAGCTAGCAGCTATCCCTCTTATCACCATGGGTGATTCAGCCCATGTTGTAGATGAGAAGTGGGTAATGGAATACCCCTTGAACTTTGCACCTCTCTCCCTCTGCCAACTACCTATGAGTTGGTACAGAAAACATGAGGATGTATGTTGTGAAGTGGCGGTGACTAGAGGCCATCGTCAGCAGAGGGGCGTCAAGGATTCCCCCCTGCATGAGATTACTTCCACCAGTTTGAGTTCTGATGATAAATATAAGTCAGTATCCAGCCAAAATAAATTAATTAGGCTAGCTTTGGGCCCAGAAAAACCACCGTTATACCTCATTTCCAGCAAATACAAGTCCATCCCGGACAGGTGCAGGTGCAACAAACCTTTCCCTACAAATGGGACTGACCATATGTGGCCTGGCTATGGGCGCAACCTGCTGTCAACCAGAGGGGTCATCATCACGCCAAGCGCAATTGAAGCAGTAAAGTTGCTCAAAATAGAAATTAATGCTAATTTGGCTGGGCAGGTCAGATCTTATTAGGTATCAGTACCATTTTTGTTGTTGATCTGCCAGAGTCAAATTGCTTAATTATTTCTGATGGCAAGTGCAACTGTTTCTGTTTCATATCTTTTGTGAGCTTATAAGGTAGCGGACCCAACAGGCTTTGTTGTTGCTATATTTTTTCCCTTCCCACCTATCAGTTCCAATAAAAAAGATCCTTAAAATAAATTTCATATGTGAACTTGAGACATCTTCCAGACATTTGGTGACTTTGATTGTCAATTTTGGAAACCTCTGGCTAGTGCTCATAGCTTCCCAGTTAATTCTTTATCCCACAATATGGATGGTTGTACCAGAGGTATTCTGTCTGGTGTTCTAGGTGGCAACTCATCTTGAGTGCCAGCGCCATCTTATTATCATCATCACGCTCCATGATACTAACCCTACCATTAAAATTTTTGCTAGAGCGTTGGTTTCTAACTGCGTGGGTAAATACACCAAAAATACAAAGTATAATTTGAGGACATTAACTTTGACTAAAACTCAACAAAAAACTGTATTTTAAGCAACAGGGTTTATTATTTAAGAGAACTAAAGAGCACCCTGTAGTATGAATAATGGCAGAGGCTCATGGGCTTGTTCAAGTAATTCTATAAGTAGGCTGATACAGCTCTCCAGCAAAAAAAATCCGCTTCCACATGGCAACCCTCTGAGATATTAATCATCTACCAGAGTTTTCATTGATACTTTCTATGATTAATAAGCAACCCCTTCAGTGGCAGACTAAAATTGTAGTATCCAATCTGGGTCATAAAGTAAAAACTAAGGTTGAGGCATTTCCATATAAAGATGCAATATGCTAGAGATAATCAAATCACCAACTAGCCGCCATAATAAATATAGGATCCTATTACAATAGTTTTACACCAGCATGAGGGCAACATAGAATAGTATGCTAAAAATATATAATAGGAGGTGTTATAGGGATCTAGACTACATCATCAGAAGCCAATAAATTTTAGGAATGAGAAATGTGTGTGAGGCTTGAGGGTTTAACTTATAGTAGATCAATACTTTAGGCCACTACATATAAAAGCTGGAGCCACATGGTGAAGTAATTTCTATACCAATCAGATCTACTATATATATACTAGTTAAAGTATGCAATTAATTAATATACATTATATTAAGATGGTTGGTCAAACTTATTACCACACCTAAAAAGACCAGCCCCCTACTTATGATAGTTAAAGGTTTACTAGTATAAAGCCTTGGAGACTGACCAGTTTTCTATTATATTTTAGCCTATCCAATATTTAAGGATCCGTTTCAAATGGCATAAGTAATTCCTCACCTAGGGAATTAAGCTAGCCCAAGGGCTCTCCAAATCTTATGTGATGAACCAATAACTATAAGGGATGGTAATACACCCAGATTAAAACGAGTGGCCTGAGGATGATAACTATAGGAGTAATCTAGACATTAACAGATCAATCTGGAATAAACGATATTGATGAACAATCAAAAGATTATAAGGAAGGTTAAGATGACAGATTTAACAATAATAGATTGACCAAGCATTAGATTTACATGGCTGGATGACAAAAAATGTACAAAAAGGGTCATACCACCACTGATCCTTGTGACAGATCGAGGCCAGCCTGATCCGCACATTGACCTTGTGAATATTGATTCAAATTTGCCTAAGAATTAGGAGGTTAAATTAAGAAAATCAGATCAATTTCAAAAATTGTTAGAAAAGTCGATTGTAGGTAAGGATTTGAGGATCACGGACTGGGGACTGATCCAGTGCATTGAGCGTCCAGTGTCCCAAATCTGTCAAGAGAGTATCTGTAACTCTCTCGTTCCCAGCAAGGTGATGTGGGATGCAAACCCACATTGTTAGGGAACTAGCCGTTAGGAGAAAGGGAAAGAAGGCACCTCAAATGGTGCCTGTGCAAAAGGTACCCCAGGCAAGGGTGTAGAGCGCAACATATAGTACCAGGTAAGTGAGGAACATAACAGCTTGAGTGGACCCCAGAGGGGAGTCCATAATTAAGTGTAACTTGGCATCAGGGGGCTTGGGTGCCTCGATCTGGAGGGGACCTGGGCGGCCCAAGGGAGCACCTGGGATTTTGGTAAATTGCAATATAAGGTAGTGGCCCACATAGTTGGAGACCTCCCCAAAGAGGTCCGCCACCAAGTTAGCCCAAGGAACCATAGATAAAATGTAAAATAACGGGTATTTTTATTTAAGAAAGTTGACCAACGAGGAATTTTGGTCGCAAAAACCATATTTAAAGTGGGCCAGGGAAATTCAGGTTCTGTGGAAGTGCACACAAGCCTTGATGCTCCAATAAACAGATGCTTCCATCCATTTTCATAAAACACACCAAAAAGTGCCTTCACTCGAGTAATTGATTAAAGCCATATTTTACCCAAACTTAAAATTTCATAACTTTAACGGGATTTGAACCCCTGCTCTCCAATTAACCGAATCAAACTGTCTTCATTTGAAACGTATATTGTTCATTTCAGTGCCTGGGCAGAGATAAGAGGCTGGGCGTTTTGCACCCCATTAGTATCAATCTGGGCATGCTTGGCTTGCACCCAGCGTTGATCTAAGGTATGTTTTAGGTCAGGAAGAGCCTGAAGTTTCACCTTCTGGGCCTCCTGTCACCCAGCCTTATCTCTAGCATCAGTTCCCACTATTATGTCATCCAACCATGACATTACCATCTCCTCCTTCTTGGGCTCCACCCCCCCTCCAGGGGCATTTGCTAAGGAGAAGTTCTTATGTGCTGGTGGCAACTTCATAGCAGCAACTGCCAGCTTAGGCTGAGATCTTGCAGCCTCAGGGAACCAATTATGAAATGATTTGATCAGGTCTTGGGAATGAACACAATCCCGTGCTGGCACCCAACTGTTCTCTGCTGCATCAAACCCTTTCCAGGATACCAGGTACTCAAGGCGTCGCTTAACCCGGTGGGAGGCTACTATTTCCTCCACTTCCCATTATGGTGCCCCATCCACAAGATAAGCCTTGGGAGTCACAGGAGGAGGGCCCTCAAACAATGTCAACTTTCTTTCATGAAAGATGGAGAAGATCCGAAATGCGGAGGGAAGATCCAACTGGTATGAGGCATGTCCCACCTTTCTAACTACATGGTAAGGACCAATCCTCTTTGGACCCAGCTTTTTGCATGGCTGCTTGATAGGGATGTTGCAAGCATCAAGCATCACGAGATCCCCTTCCTTGTATTCTGGACCCACTCAGCACTTTCCATCAGCATTCTACTTATACGCTTGCATTCTCGCCTCCAAGCTTGTGGAAACCCCCTGGTGGACCTTCTTGATTTTTTTGACAAAGTCCACCACCGCTTCCACTTTGGAACCACATCTGGGCTCCATGTTAAAAGCAGGGTTAAAGCCATGGTTAGCAAAAAAGGGTGAACAACTGATTGATGAATTCAAAGTGTCGTTGTAGCTAAACTGGGCCATGGGAAGGTGAGAAACCCAATCTGAATGGTCTGCGGTGGTGTAACAACGCAGAAATTGTTCCAAGCACTGGTTCACTCGCTCAGTCTGCCCATCTGATTGGGGGTGATAAGCAGTTGAACGGCAGGGGCAAATCTGAAGAGTTTTACATAACTCTTCCCAAAAGATGGAGGTGAACTGGGGTCCACGGTCACTAATGATTTCTTGAGGAACCCCATGAAGCGCAAATACATGAGCGACGAAGAGCCTGGCCATTTCAGCAGCAGTTATAGTTGTTCTGCAAGGAATAAAGTGAGCGAACTTTGTAAAGTGGTCCACCACCACCATGATTGCATCATAACCATCTGAAGCAGGTAACTCCACAATGAAATCCACAGATAGGGAAATCCAAGGCCCTTCAGCCTTTTGGACTGGTACCAGCAACCCTGCTAAAGGTTGCTGACTGGTTTCATTTTGATTGCAGATCAGGAACTCTTTACAGTACCGCCCTACCTGAACAGGCAAGCCCTTCCAATTGTAAGTGCGTCATATCAACTACAAGGTCTTTGCTTTCCCAGGATGACCAACAGTGATTCCGTCATGATGGTCCTGGATGATCTCTGGGCGCAGTGGTCCAGCAGGAACCCATAGGCGCCCCTGAAACCACACCATCTCATCCTTCATGTGATAACCCCTGTACAGTTCCAAATTTAGAAGAAATAGAAGGATTAAAAGGATAAGATTCCCTCATTTCAAGAGGCGCGCGCGACTTTTCAGCTTCTGTATTTATATGATTTGATCCAATGACAGCCAAATTACCTGGCCCCTTCCAGGTTGAGGTGGGGAAACTACCCCAAAGGGTTTTAACAAGATGATCAAATTTGGAAGGAGGCGACTGCCAAATTGTGGAGTTTCACATTGATATGTCCAAGGTCAAATAGAGAATTGACGTTTTAACTTCGTTGGTTAATGGCAAAGCCTGAGCTTTTTCGCAGAATTCACTCAAGTATACTTTCATTGGACGACCTTCTTGACGCAGAGAAAAGAACTTGAAGAAGGAATGGAGGGATGCTTCATCAGGTCGATTCTGCTCCAAGACCTGTTCCAAGCCCTCCACTGTTCGCCACAAAAGTGGATGAGTGTGGAATACTGCAAAAACCCAGTCTCCCGCATCGGGAGACAATCAGGACAACAGATCCACTCCTCACAAAAGCGGATGTGAACTAGACAGATTATTCTTACTTAATGAGGGTTTTGACTCAAGGGATGCCAAGGCTTGTTGAATTTCCGAGTAAATCTCAGGAAAAAGGTGGGGAATCACGACATCAGGATTGCAAAAAGTCTGAGACCACCAGGTACAAGCAGGAAGGGTGGGTACTTCCCAATTGTTAGTTGCAAGAATAACGCTGAAATACACCAATACAAAACCAAATGAGAAAATTGTGGTGAGCGCCATCATGGCAGTGACAAATGGCCAGCGCACCCAATTTACTAATAATGAAAGTCCCACACAGATAATTCTCATGCATGTATAATAAAAGGGTTGGTCAACTAATGTCAAGAGAGTGTCTGTAACTCTCTCGTTCCCAGCAAGGTGATGTGGGATGCAAACCCACATTGCTAGGGAACTAGCCATTAGGAGAAAGGGAAAGAAGGCACCTCGAATGGTGCCTGAGCAAAAAGTACCCCAGGCAAGGGTGTAGAGCGCAACATATAGTACCAGGTAAGTGAGGAACATAACAGCTTGAGTGGACCCCAGAGGGGAGTCCATAATCAAGTGTAACTTGGCATCAGGGGGCTTGGGTGCCTCAATCTGGAGGGGACCTGGGCAGCCCAAGGGAGCACCTGGGATTTTGGTAAATTGCAATATAAGGTAGTGGCCCACATAGTTGGAGACCTCCCCAAAGAGGTCCGCCACCAAGTTAGCCCAAGGAACCATAAATAAAGCGTAGAAAAATGGGTTTTTTATTTAAGAAAGTTGACCAATGAGGAATGTTGGTCACAAAAACCATATTTAAAGTGGGCCAGGGAAATTCAGGTTCTGTGGAAGTGCGCCCAAGACTTGACGCTCCAATAAACAGATGCTTCCTTCCATTTTCATAAAATACACCAAAAGTGCCTTCACTCGAGTATTTGATTGAAGCCTTATTTTACCTGAACTTAGAATTTCATAACTTGAACGGGATTTGAACCCCTCCTCCTCAATTAACCAAATTGAACCGTCTTTGTTTGAAACATAATCTGTTCGTTTTAGTGCCTAGGCCGAGATAAGAGGCTGGGCGTTTTGCACCCCATTAGTATCAACCTGGGCATGCTTGGCTTGCACCCAGCGTTGATCTAAGGTGGGTTTCAGGTCAGGAAGGGCCTGGAGGTTCACCTTCTGGGCCTCCTGCCACCCAGCCTTATCTCTAGCATCAGTTCCCACTATTATATCATCCAACCATGACAAAATCCTTCAGATGGTCATCATGTGGGATATGGGACTTTCCTGAGCCACAGTTTGGATGTCTCTCAAAAGCCAAATTTAGGGCTTTTTGCAATACTTTAAACTATCAAAAATGCTTTAAAAATTGAGGAAACGATAACTGAAAATACAGTTTCATTTTCTCAACCAAAAAATCATAATAAAATCATATTGCTTGCTTCAAAATCTTGTTTAAAAATTATATCAATCAAAACCCCAGAACAATGAGCTCAGCAAGTGAACTAGGCCAGGCATTGGCCTCGTTCATGGCCCTAATGTGGGGGCAGGCCATGCTGCTGGCTTGCAGCATCATTGGAACCTTGGTCCGCAAATATGCGGCAAATTCTGGAAATGGCGCACGGTTGAGAGGATGGTTCTCAGCAGAATTATCAGACTTGTGGCCGGTATATGGCTGATGCTGCCCAACTCATTTGTCATGTATTGGTAGGAGCCCGTGCATTACATTAAATGAAACTCAAATACATTCCTCTCCATCTTGTGGGGGCCCCAGGAAGAAGCGGTGGTTGCCAGTGGGGAAGAATGGAACTGACATATTTTGACTGTGGTTATGGTGGGATTTTCGTTGTCATTTTTGCTGCGCGAAATAAGAAGATTGTGGGGGGCGTCCGCTCAAGAAAACTGTAATAACTCAAGTGAAACCTAGATCTCCCACTGGCTGGGTGGCATTATCTATTGAGGCGTTGGATAAACTTCACTAGGTGATAGCACGGATCTTCTTCCAGGCGCAATTGGCACAAGCAATGGGGGAGGATCCCCTCTCGCATACCAAATTGCCCAGGTGGTGGATGCATTACCTCCTGAATTGGCAGAATGTTCCAAGAACTCATTGAGGAACAGGAGAGTTTGCACAATTCAATGGAGGAGTGTGTGGAGTTGGTCAACTGGGCGGCATGGCCGGATGAAGCCAAAGATGAGGCCTGGCTGGCATTATTAACAGTCATCCAGGGCCGTAGCTTGGTAGAGGAGTATGCACAGGTCTTCCATCCGCTGGTAAAAGTGGCACAGATTACAGATTCCCAATCCTCACGAATGTTCCACCAGGGGTTGCAGCCAGATTTGCTGGAAGCCATGGCAGCTGTGAAGGTCCAAGCCACGCTGGGGGAGGAAGTGGCTTTAGCAGTTCAAGTCAAGAAACAATTAACGTTGGCACAGGACCTGTGGGAGGAATCAATGTCACCAGGGAAGGAACAGTCTCCAGTCAGCAGCCGTTCCAGTCAAGGGGGGTGGCACCCAGCCCTGAGAAACGTGGGAAATGTTCAAGGGGATGGGCACCCAGGCAATATGTTGAAACCTCCATCATCCAATTTGCAAGTGAAAGACTCATTTAAAAATAAATCACCTACTTCACTTTATTCTTGTCTGTTTATCCCTATAGAGATGCAAGCGGACAGGGGAATGGAGAGGGCCATGGCCCTAATTGATACTGGGGTGGAAGAGAATTATATTGAACTGGCACTAGCAGAGCGTTTGATGATGCAGGTGCAGGAAGGACCAGTGGTGGTTTTGCTGATTCCACATGAAGGGCGCCATTGTGGCGCATAAGCCCTTCAGTGAAGGTACAGCAAAGCCCGTTCAGGTTTTGGACGCAATTCTGCACAATTGAGAACCTGACCCATCCAGTGGTTTTTGGGATGCGGTGGTGGCATCAGTTTAAACCACAAATTGATGTGCCTTCCAGTACCATAACTTTGTACCTAAGAAGGGGTCCACTGATGAGGTGGAGACTGTTGGTGGGCGACCAGAAGTTAGTGGAGCCTTGAACCCTGGGGGCTATGCAGGAGGAGGGCTTACTTGCAGAATACCAAGACTTTGAGGGAGTCTTTGGTCCCAAAAGGGATTCTCCATTTTCCCCCATGGGGCCATTCACATTTTCTTTCCATTTCAAAGAAGAATCAGAGCTTCCCCGCAGATGCCCAGTGTATCCGCTGAATGAATGAGCCAAAGCCACATTAGAGGATCACATACATTCCATGTTGAGTAAAGGATTGATCATGCTGTCAAAATCTTCCGTGGTATCTCCTTTGCTGTTAGTGCCCAAGGCAAGTGGCGAGTTACAACCATGCATGGACTACCGGAGATTAAATGTGGTGACCGAACTGGATCCTTACCCAATGCCACTTATGGAAGATATTTTACTGATGGTCACAGGTTGCAACATTTTCATCAAGCTCAATTTGGCTGATGCATTCAACCAGGTGCCTGTGAGGCTGGAGCATCAAAGGTACATGGCATTCAAGTGCCACCTTGGAATGTTTCAATACTGAGTGATGCCATTTGGGTTGTGCAATGCCCTGGAAGTTTTCCAACAGATGACAGACCAGATCCTCAGTTGATTGATTGGCCGGTGCTGTATCACCTATATGGATGACATCCTGGTGTTTTCACATTCCAAGGAGGCTCATGTACAAGATGTGCGGGAAGTCCTAGAGGCGTTGGCTGGGGAGGGGTTACAGTTGAAACCTTTGAAATGTGAGTTTAATCAAGCATTGGTGAAATTCCTGGGGAATGTGGTATTCAGAAAAAGGCCTAGAGATATGCCCAGATAAGATTCAGGCAGTGCGCACCTGGAAGGCACCAACGGATCAGATGGGTGTGAGGAGTTTTTTGGGGATGGTAAATTTCCTCTGGTGGTTCATCAAAGACCTATCAAAGTTAGCCTTGCCCCTTATGCAATTAATGCAGAATGTGCCATTCATATGGGGGGAGGAAGAGGAGCGGGCGTTCAATTTACTAAAAGAAAAGCTCATTTTGCCGCCAGTCCTTGCCTATCCCATTCTGGGAAAACCTTACGTGGTCAAAACAGATGCTTCAAATTTTGCTTTAGGAGTGGTACTCCTACAGAAGGGGAAGATGGGTTAGAACACCTGGTGTGTTATTTCAGCTGAAAAATGATTCCGATGGAAATGAATTACCTGATATATGACAAGGAGCTTTTGCCAGTGGTTGCAGCGCTGCAGGAGTGGCAGCACCACTTGTTGTATGCTCGACACCCTTTCATAGTTCATATGGATCATTGGGCACTGGAATATTACTGAGAGCCAAGGAAAATGAGTCAGCGCCAAGCCTGTTGGCATGTGGAGCTGGCTCAGTTCAATTTTCAGTGGAATACTGCCCAGGAGCAGTTAACACTATAGCAGATTGGTTGAGCTGGGATGCGGGGCTGGTGTACAATAAGACCAAGTTGGAAAAGTACAACATGGAACCCATGTTACAGGAAAACCAATTTGCCATTATGGTAAGTGAGGAGGATGAGCTGGAAAGGGAGATCCAAAATAAGCAGAGGAGGACACTATTTGGGAAGTGGTTATGGGCAGAAACAGTGGAAGGCCAGTGGCACAGCCATCATTGGACTTATAAAAAGAAAAAGGGGATCCTATGTCATGACTTGTGGATATGGGTACTGAGCCCATTGTTGCAGTGGGAGGTGCTGCAGGCGTCGCATGACCATCCGCTGGTGGGACACCTGGGGGTGGCAAAGATGATTAACCTGGTGAGGTGGAAATATATGTGGGCCAGTCTACAGAAGGATATAAAAAATATGTGGTGGAATGCCTGGTTTGTGCACATTCGAAGCCTTCACAAAAATAGCCTGCGGGTAAGTTAGTTCTGCTCCAAATTCTGAGTTGGCTGTGGGGGTCAGTTAGCGTGGATTTTATCACAGGATTACCTAAGAGCCAGGGGAAGGATGCAATAATGGTCGTGGTTGACTGGTTAAGAAAATATGCTGAATTTTTCCCATGCACTTCAAAATTCTCAGCCAAAGACACTGCAAAGATTTTCATCGATGAGATATTTGCCAGTCATAGCTTACTGGCAGAAATCATTTTGGATTGCAGTCCCCAATTCATATCAAAATATTGGTCAAACTTGCTCAGTAATTTGAAGATCCGCCCATGTAGGACTTCAGCTTACCATCCTCAGTCTGATGGCCAAACGGAAATAGTAAACCAAATACTGGAGCAATACCTCTGATGTTATATCTCAGATCAGCAGGATGACTGGGTTACTTGGATCAGACTGGCTCAATTCACTTATAATAACCACCACCAAGCGTTGATAGGGATGTCACCATTCTTTGCTAATCACAGATCAAATCCAACGTTGGATGGCGGATCCAATAGTGGGATATGCCAGGGCATGGATGAATTAGCCCAAAGAATGACAGAAATCAGAAAAAGGTTGCAGAATAACCTGGAGCATGCCACAGCAAGACAAAAATGGTATGCAGATTGGCAGAGAGCGCCAGACCCATCATTTGTGCTGGGGGAGCGGGTATTGGTGGCGGCAAAAAATTATGTGGTACCTATGAAGAGTCAGAAACTCAGACCAAAGTTCTTAGGCCCTATAGGGTGATCCAGGTTGTTAACAAGGTGGCGTTCAAATTAACCTCCCAGAAGGGCCAAAGGCTTATCTGGTGATCCACAGTTCTCAACTTTGAGGGTTTTGAGAGCAGGGACTGGAGTGACCTGGGCCACTGAACCCATGGGAGGAGTACAATCAAGAGTTCAAGGTTGAGCGGATCCTGAGAATCATTGGGTGAGGGGTCGCTGGCAGTTCCAGGTGAAGTGGAAGGGATATCTGGTGGAGGAAGTGACCTGGCAGACTCTGGCAGAGTGCGCACAATGCCCCAATAAGATTTGAGAGTACCTGGATTTGCAGGGGGGTGATTTGAGGGATCAGGGCAAGCCTGATCCGCACATCGACCTCATGAATATTGATTCAACTTTGCATAAAAATTTGGAGGTCAAATTAAGAAAATTGGATCAATTTCAAAAATTGTTAGAAAAGGCGATTGTAGGTAAGGATTCAAGGATCGCGGACTGGGGACTGATCTGGTGCATTGAGCGTCTGGTGTCCCAAATCCTTTGGATGGTCATCATGTGGGATATGGGACTTTCCTGAGCCACAGTTTGGATGTCTCTTGAAAGCCAAATTTAGGGCTTTTTGCAATACTTTAAACTATCAAAAATGCTTTAAAATGGAGGAAATGGTAACTGCAAATACAGTTTCATTTCCCAACCAAGAAAATCATAATAAAATCATATTGCTTGCTTCAAAATTTTATTTAAAAATTATATCAATCAAAACCCCAGAACAATGAGCTCAGCAAGTGAGCTAGGCCAGTCATTGGCCTCATTCGTGGCCCTAATGTGGGTGCAGGCCTTGCCTGGCTTGCAGCATTACCGAAACCTTGGTCCACAAATATGTGGTGAATTCTGGAAATGACGCATGAGTGAGAGGGTGGTTCTCAGCGGGATTATCAGTCATGTGGTCGTTAACATGGCTGTTGCTGTCCAACTCATTTGTCACATATTGGCAGGAGCCCATGCGTTACAATCCTGATAGGCATCCCACTGTACATTCTGAGGACTGTGGTCACATAAATAATTAAATACCTTTGGTAACTGTATCAATTAACTGAGCCATAATTAGGGTACCATAAATGCAAAGAGAAGATTAAGCACATTAATAATGCTAGTCCCAGCTATGAAATAACTGCATGCTAAAGGTTAAATTGTTCAGGTTGAATTATATTTACATGCATTGATCAAACTTATTAATTTATAACAGGATTTTAAATTATACCAATGATTATCACTTCCAGATTTTCCCATTAGTAATAAGCCTCACATTATTAACTATATTGATGATAAAAGAATGTGTGTGTGATGCCAGCCAAAACTATGACACATAGAGCCTTAAAAATTTCAAAATAGGTGGACAAGAGGAGGTTCATATGGACCCCAAAGACAGATTTTATTTATAATAGAATAGAAAATTTTATATGTAAGAAGTTAAAATTTTATATGTTTCTAATGGTAATTGGTATAATGTTTGGCTGAGGAGTTTGATATTCAGTTGTTTTGATAGTTTAAGTGGGGTTGCCAAGTGGTTGGTAGTTTTAAGTTTGGTTTGAGAGGTTTAATTGTTTTGCATGAGTGGTTAGTAGGTTTATTATGCTTCAACATAATAGATTACTTAATAAACTTATTGATGGCCATCTATCAATATAAATTTATTTGTGGCAGCCATTTAACAATATAAAATAATTGATTAGTGTCATCTGGTAAATTTTAAGCTACAAGCAAGTCTGGGAAAATGGGCTGTCAGCAAATTAGGCTAAAAATATTCAATGAAAGATATTTTGGGTCTTAACTAGCCTGTTTAACTTTGACCTCTGAGCATCATGCTATATAAGTGTGGGTTATGAATTCAATAAATAATATGAGCAGCCCTGGGTAAATTAGCTATTTTTTGTCTATATAACTAGCATTGGAATTAATAAGTGCAGGCAAATCTATGGCTACATGCTAGTATTTTAATTAAAAATATTAATACTTAAATTTAATTGGTGCTTATTTCATTATTAGAATAGAAGAAGGGTCAACTCAAGGGGAGAGTTGATAATATGAGTATACTAGGAATATAACTATCCTTACTGGGTTTAAATAAGATATGCTGGTACTAAATAATTACCTGAGAGTAGGGGGTCCAAAGAGATCCACTATTACAATAATGTCACATATGTCTTATTATAACTCTTCAACTTAGTGCTAATAAACTAAGGCCACACTATATTTGTATAGAAACTATCATGTCAAACTGATATAATCTACCAGAGTTGTTAAACCTACCTTGTTGGGCTTTTTGCCCATATTCCCAGCCTGCTAGATTACCAGGAATTACAAGGGGATAATTCCTTAAGGTGAGGTGAATTGGAAATTGGTTGACCCAGCTTTTGGAGTAACTATGTTTGGGGGATTTTGGGATATTCACCTAGTTGTATCCATCAGGGATTGATCTGGATGAATACTTAAGATCTCGTTGGGTGAAGTTGCCAACAAAATAGGGGTATCTGATAGTGATTAACTATCAGGTGTCCTGATTGGGATCAGTCAGGTTTCATCACTGAATGATTGGGAATTTAAGTAGTAAGTTGAGATGTGAGTGATGCCACCTGCAACTAGCAAATTAATCAGTTGGTTTATGACCTGCCTTAATGGATAATAAGTCCTATTACCTAAGCAGGTCACTAGCCAAATATGGTTGGTTTGCTTAGATCAAGAGGAAAACATTAGGGAACACGTTTTCTGACTCTTTCTGTTTAGGTCTTGAGGATGTCCAACAATGAAATCCTAGCCAGAATGGGGAAGACCATTGCTGCTGAGATGAGGATGGGTGATTCAATGGCAACAGCTGCTGTTTCATTGAAGAGGTGTCAACCAAGAGATATATTACCAAATCCTCACTATAAAATCTCTAGAATTCACTCATATTAAAAAACAGTTAGATAGTACTACAGATAAACAGTTCTATAGTTTTTCATCTGATATGTAGTTTAAGAGTAAACTTTATCAGCTTTCAATTTTTCTATTATTCTCAAGGATATTAGTGCTGTGTGCAATAATTGGGAGACTCTTAGGGATAAGAGTAAAGATCTGAGTGGGGATCTAGAGAAGGAGAAACAATTGGGGATTGCTGCTGACTGTGTGTTGGACTGAAGAGACTGTCACCAGGGAATGTCAGAGAAGATCAGGCTGGACAGAATGAGGGAACAAATCCATATATCAAGACATCTAAAGTATTGTTGGGACCATCTAGTACTAAAAAAAAAGACATCTAAAGTATTTTGAGTGGGAATACTGGCCAAGCATTGGGCTGAGATCTAAGAATTCCACTCAACTATGGATAATGATCATCATACTATTATCAATTGATAATATCAAATACTATACAATGCAAACAGATTGCACAAGAACTGAACCTGTGCAGTAATAAGTTTATTGGGGTTATTGACCAATAATAACCAGAACCAATAAATTTTTACATACATCTATCATCAAAGGAGGTTATCACCCATGTGCCTTTTTATTTGAGGTGGGCTGACCTGGGGACAATACCACACTGATTAGGGGAAATTGAATAAATGGGAAAGGAGGATAAAATCCAGAAAAACCTCTACGCGTGGCATATGATAGGCCAGGAACTCCATGGACCGCCTTTGCAATTTGCTATCTTGGTTTGAGGCATTGGTGCGCAATGTCAACACAGTCATAATTGTCCCCTACCCAAAGTTCCAGTACCAGAGTCAAACTTGGGGAGGCAGCAGTAGAGGTCCCTAATCTACCACTTGGGTATCCTCACCTTATCACCCATATACCTTAAACTTGGGTTCTGTAACCATGGATCCCTTCCATCATAGAATAACCATTTAACTAACCATAATAATAATATAACTTCACACCCAATAGCATGTCTTTGAAATAATTTTCATCAGAGGTAACTTAACCATTTGAGAAGTATATATGTAAAGATTTAAGCTATATTCTGCTAAGCCTTTGCCCAAACAGTTAATAATGGGAAGCTTACTTATACCCCAAACCTCACTAACCAGCCTTTACTGGTTTAATTACACAAGCTAAGCCAGCTTGGGAGGGTGCCCCAGTAGTAGGTTATGGACTCAATGACCACTGCCTCCCAAGTTTGATCCCAGTAGATAAACTTTGGGTAGGGGATGATTATGACTTTTTTGGCATCGTGCATCAATACCCTAAACTGAGATAGTGATTAGAAAGGCAATCCATGGAGTTTCTGGCAAATAGGAACGCTGTGCTTGAAATTATACCAGGATTTATCCTCCTTTACCATTAATTTGATTTCTCTATTAATTGGTGCAGAATCATCCCATGTTCAGCCCACCTGTAATAGATATAAAAAAACAAAGGTAAGCCAACTTGCCAATAGCTGTGGAAACGATAGATTATTTTAATATCCAATATAAACTTTAATGATATGATGGCTGGTACCTACAATAACTTTTTAATGATTTGATGCATATATGCATCCAAGAAATGAGTATGATGTAAATCTAAAAACATATATATGCATCCAATAAATAAAGGTTATGTATTTAAATTAAAAATTTATTGAGTATTTATGTCACAGACAAGGACCAAAATAACCATAAAAAGTGTAAACGTTGGCTAATTAATTTTTGCCAAATTTTCGGGCCAAAAAAATAGAATTTTTCTGAAAATCAGGGAAAGGGTTGTTTAAAACTAAACGGATATAGTAAGTGACCCCTATAGAATGAAGAGGGATCTTTTAACAATACCATCAAATAATCTGAGTATATGATCCTATAGATTTAAAGTCTTTTAAGACTCTCTACTTCATTGGTGACAATAGGTTAACATGATAAGTTATTTAAAAATATTCATAGATGGTTGTTACCTTGCCAAAACAAACTTTTTATACATAGACCTAATCATCTGAATGTCCATTTGCATGATAACCTTTGCAACTATTCTAAATAAATTTTGATAAAGATCTACCATTTTTGGCTTAAATTGCAAAAATTACGCTGGAGTTACGGGTATGTCATACAAAAATGATTCAAGTTTTACCCTATGGTAAAAAACTTAAGTGCATGATATATGCCTTATGGCTGAAGGTTGTTAGAAACTTTCTTAACCTTTTATCTACTGTTATGATAGGATACTAATGTGTTTCTTCATTTAACTTTCAAAAGAATGATACCTGAGATGGTTAGATTACTTAAGTAAAGGTTGGATTAACCTAACTAAAACTGTATATGACAGCAGGCAAGTAGCTGGTGGAGTCAAATTTATATTATTTATGTTAAATAAGGTAACATTTTAGTTGTGGTGGTTTAGAAAATCACCTTATAAATAAAATATTATAAATGCATATTTATTTCAACACCTACTCCTAGACTATTTACCAATCTCAGATAAACTTGACACAAATATTCTATGAAATATATATATAATTGTTCAGCTGACTTGATTAGTCCAATGTTTAAGGTTGGCAGTTTTTACTCGCTTAGTTTTTATTTTTTTATCACTAGTGGTGCCCACTCATTTAGTTTTTATTATCTGGTTGATTTTATCAGCCAACTATATAGGTAAACTTTAAGGTATCTATCTATAATACCTCATTTTATTTAGTTGGTTGGTTTAATTGGTCAACCTATGCTAAATTTACTGATCGCCACCTGCATTCCTTTTAGATCTAGTTGATTTTATTGGTCAACCTATGCAAAAACGAACCCCACCCATAATAATTTAGGCTCAGCAGCTGTGATCGCATACTTGAACATACCCCCCAGCCATCGGGCATATATCATGTCAAAAGGAGGATTCGCTTTCGAAAATCAGTGAAAGGGTCAAGTTAAAACCGGATGGTTTCAAGTGCCCCAATAGGTTGGGGTGGGATTACCGGTAAATGATGTGCATGATCCTATAAAGTTAAAGCCTTTTAACCATGCTCTCATCCCCTTTAACAGCTGGGTAAAGTTGGATTATGAACGATCAATTAACGGTACTTTATCGGAGTTCGAATAATTAACCGCTTCTTATAAAAGCTTTGCCTTGATTAACCGACCCTCTTTAGATGAGCTTAACTTGATACCCGACCCCGTTTTAAGAACCCGAAACGGGGAGGTAGGTAATCAAATCTGAAGCTGGGATGGGTTGGTGAGGTCAAGTTAAATAGGATGGGAGTTGGAGGTAAGTTATACGCATTTCAGTTATTTATAACGGCACAATAAAAGCCCTCGATTTCGTTGGGAGCTGCTTGCTGGATTTTGGGGTAATTGTGCACTGTTTCTAACGGCAGTTGGTTGGGTGGAGGGTGTTTTGTGATCGGATACGCCGACTCTAAACCACCCGTTAATAAGTTAATCCCCACATTTGCTCACAGTTGGGTGCTAGACGTTACCATCAAGCTGAACCCCAAACTTCAAACCCTACCTGCACACTTAAACCTACCCATATTCGCTTTACGAACGACCGATGGGGATTCTATCGGTTAGCTTAACCTGGTTGAAGTTCGGTTGGGTTCCTACCCGTTCCGAGTCCAACCACCGGGGCCGGGAACTCGGTTCCCCAACTCCCCCACCCGAGCCCGTTTGTTCAAGTTCGGTTGGTGGGGTGGAAGTTACGGGCCCGTTGGTTATTGCCCCGATATCCGATAAGGATGCCGAGCTTCCCGATATGCCGGTAAGTTCACTTATGGGTAAACCCCAACTTTTCGAGGCCGGGGGTTACGCCTTGGGGGTTTGTTTTTGGAGTCTATTGCAATATTTTAAGCGGTTGGATAAAGTTAAATGATTCGAATTCCTTAAGCTGCGGGGGGTGCTGCTCGGTACAACGGTCGGGGTAATCCTCGCCTTCACCAACATGTACTTTGGCCTGCAGACGGGCTGGATCAGTATGATGTCGCTACAGTCCTCGCTGATGGGCTTCGGGCTCGGGCGCATGTTCGCGTGGTTGGGCGGTGGGGCGGCGCGGGATGCCGTCCCGGGGGCGCACGGGCGGACGTATCCGTGGTACGGCCTCACGATCCCGTTTGGGGTCAAGGAGAACGTCTTCATCCAGACCTGCGCGGTGGCGACGGCGGCCATGCCGCTGGCGGGAGGTATCTGACGCTTCGGTTCATTAATTTGAAGGGTTTGTCGGGGTGATCCCCGCGTTGGGGCTGCTTACTAAGGGGGACCGGCCGGATCACGCATCCGAGCCGGGTATCGTGCTGACCACCCGCCAGCTGATCGGCTGGGGGCTTGGGGTCGCCTTCTTCGGGGTGTTCTTCGCGGTCCCCCTCCGCCACCAGGTCATCGTCAAGGAGCGGTTAAGGTTCCCTTCCGGGACGGCTACGGCGCAGATGATCCGGCTGTTGCACCGGTCGCATGCGGGGGGCGAGCGATTGGACGAAACGGTGTCCGAGGACGGGCTGGGGGATGGTTCGGCAGAGGAGCTAACGCGCCAATGGTGGGCGTTGTCGGTCACGTTTGGGGTTTCCGGGCTGGCGGCGCTGTTTAACAACGTGTATCCGAGCTACGCGGTGTGGCCCATCTTTAATTGGATCCACCCCGAGGCTTCCAAGTGGGAATGGTTCCTTTCGCCGGCCCTCAGCTACGTGGGCCAGGGGATCATCATGGGGTTGCCGACCAGTCTCGCGATGCTCTTGGGGGCGGTGGTTGGGTGGGGGGTGCTGGCCCCGCTTTCAGCCCGCATGGGCTGGGCAGCGGGGGCTGTTGACGACGCCCGCCACGGGCCGCGCGGTTGGATCCTCTGGACGTCTTTGGCCGTGATGGTGGCCGACAGCGGGGTTTCCCTTACGATGATGCTGTACCGGGAGCTTTCGGCCCGGTTCTACGCCCGGCTGGGCCAATCGGCAGCTCCGGAAGATGGAGCGGTGATTCCCCGGTGGGCGCTGGTGGCCGGGCTCGGGGCCTCGGCGGTTGCCGCCATCCTTTCGGTCCGGGGCCTCTTTCCCGAGGTTCCCGTGGCGGCCACGTTCGTCTCGGTTCTGGTCGGGTGCGTGCTGAGCGTGCTCGCGGTGCGGGCGCTCGGGGAGACCGACCTGAACCCGGTTTCCGGGATCGGCAAGGTCTCGCAGCTGCTCTTTGGCGTGCTGCTGCCGGGCAACCTTGTGGGCAACCTGGTGGCGGGGGGCGTGGCCGAGGCCGGGGCGATGCAGGCGGGCGAGATGATGCAGGATTTGAAGGCGGGGCATCTGCTTAACGCCAAGCCCCGCGCCCAGTTCTACGGGCAGCTGCTGGGCTCCACCGTCTCGGTCTTCGCCTCGGCGGTGGCGTACCGGCTTTACACGTCGGTGTACACCATCCCCGGCCCCGAGTTCCCCGCCCCCACCGCCCAGGTGTGGCTCGACATGGCGCGCCTCGTGAACGGGCACCCGCTGCCGCCCTTCGCCGGCCTCACGGCGGGTCTGTTTGCCGCGGTATTCGGCCTGGTCCAGGTGGCGAAGCAGCTGCGGCCGCGGTGCCCCGGCACCCGCCGCCTACCCAGCGGCATCGCCTTTGCGGTTGGCATCTACAACCCGCCCAACTTCACCCTGACCCGCGTGCTCGGGGCTTTGGCGGGGGAGGCCTACCTCCGAGGCTGGTGGCGGCCGTCGGGGGGGTTGGCCTACGACGCGTTGGCTTCGGAGCCCGGTACCGCGCAACCGCACAGTTTCCACCGGGTGCTCGTCACCGTCGTCGCCAGCGGGCTGGTCCTCGGGGAGGGGACCGTGGCCATCGGTGTACTTTTATGCAAGGTCCTTTCGCGGTAGCCCTCTATTTACGGGTAGACAATAAAGGCGTCGCTGGGGAGCCTCGCCGGCGCATCCCGTCGCCCCGCCGTTTAATCTTTCGTCGGCTAAACGTTCGGGTGCGGAAGTTGTGCGGTGGGGGCTTTACGGCCCTTGGCTAGCGTGTTTACGTTCTTCTAATCCGATGGTTCTTTTTACCAATTTGGTAACTACGCCTGGGATGCTGGGGTGCATGGCACGGTTTAAGGGTTGGATAAAGGTTTAACTTACACTGGAAGGCTCGAATGGCGCAATTCGTGTTTAAGACGCCATCCCATCCATCCGCAACCATACGTTGGGCGTAAAATCCAGATATACCCTCGACGGTTAACCTGTAACCTTTAAAATCACACAAATTAGAGCGCAGTTGAGGCCCAGCAGCGCACCGGAATTACGAGGTGGGGTTTAGGTAGAGGTTGGGTTTCCAAGGGCGCTTGAGGTGAAACGAGGTGGGGTTTAGGAGTGGTTGGGTTCCCAAGGGCGCTTGAGGTGAAGTTTGCGGTACGCCGCACATCTAGCTTTGTTCAGCTCTTAAACCTATCCCATCTGCCCCTTTACCGACATCTCGGGTCGTTATTGAACTGGGGTGGCAAGTAAAGCTGGACCTTTAAGCTGTAACGTAGACTCGGCCTAAGGTTAACCCGGTACTCGGGTAAATATCGGGTGGTTAGCGTGAGCGTACCTCTCTAAAGCACGCCTCCCCCGATAAATAAATTGGGGCCCGCTTTCCGCCACCCTTTTGCCCGAAGCTCTCTAAAAGCCAGGGGCCCCTTTACCCAACCCAAGCTTTAACTCCCCAGCCGCTGTGATCTCAGATCCGCTCAAGATGCACCCGAAACTACGGTAAGGTTTAGTTTATCCGAGGGTAATGAGGTATCCTAAATTCTATTGGCCTCAGAGGTTAAAACCTTACCCAGCCATCGAAGGTGGTTGGATGGGGTGTGGGGTAACTTTAGAGATCCCACCAACGTTGTCTGATGTTTAGGCGGTAACTGGTACAGGTCCATCGAAGTTGGTCCCGTCGATCGACCACGCTTAATAAAACGCTAAGGCCGGGTACCACTAACAACGGTTTACCGGCCACCTTTAACCTTCAGCTCGATATATCGCTTATTGGGTCTTTAAAAGTTACCCCCTGTACCCATCTCCACGCTATACGTAAAGTTTTACCTTCCCCCCTATACGGGTTTAAGCCCATCCGAGCTAACGGTTGGGCTTCTTAGGTGGTTTATCGTGGTAACCAATTCGGTATCGCTTTACCCGCCTAAACCTGTAGCCGATCATTGGTACAGTCCTATATGCGCTGGGTTTATCGTCACCTAGACTTGTATGGCCTGGTTTGGTAACCCCGTGGCACGCGAATTAACTTTATAAAGGTTTAAAATTGGTTACAACCTCTCAACCCCATTTCAAGACCATTGATGTGATCAAAACAGTTCCCTTGTCATATATCGCCTTGGCTACTGCCACCTAATCATCTTGGGTAGCCAGCTACGATAGATAACTTAATAAGGGGGGAGTTTATCCACGGGTATAAGTTTATGCGTGGAATGCCTGTCCAGTATTTTAGTGTACTGTGGCATCCGTTGCATTAGGTACCGGATCAGTACATTATCGCTACTAGTGAAATCTCGGCTACTTGTAACAGATTTTAAACCATCGACATACAATCGTAAGGGTTGAAAGGCTTAGATGTTGCCAACAAAGTTAAAGCTATACATGAACCTGATAAAGGTAAAGTTATGCTAAACAAGTGCCACCCAAAAGGATTCTATCGATAGTTTAAATTCAACTTCAAGCCACGAAGCTCAAGTTTCAGCGATAGGATCTTAGGCACCGGTCAGAAGCTCAAGTTTCAGCGATAGGATATTAGGGCACCGGTCAGAAGCTCAAGTTTCAGCGATAGGAAGGGTCAATTCGGGGGAAGGGTGTCCCGTACCATCAAAAGTTGGGCCAACTTAACCTAGCATCTACGTGGTTCTATAGCTTACAAGGCCACAGGTATTTGTATTGTAACGCGTATCCAGCTGAACTGATCCGGGGGTAAGCGGATCTTAAAGGTACCGATCAATCCAAGCTTAATAAATTTTAACTTGGATTATAAAAGGATCAATCCAAGCTTAATAAATTTTAATTCGGATTATAAAAGTTGGTATGCCCATGATTATTAACCCCCACCAGCTTTAATCGTGGGGTAACGGGTACCAATCTCGTATCAGATGATCCACTAACCCCATCAAACCCATATAAGGTCTTATAGGGGCACGGGTTTAGAATCCGAGTTATCGGGGTGAGGTAACCACCTCCCCCTTATTTTAAAGTTAGGGGTGCCCGTACCTCCAGTCGATTATCGGTACCTTAGGCAACCCACCCTAACATCTTAAACTTGGTTTAGTGGCATCTCAAAGGGTATAAACCAAGTGGCTCGGGTTTACCGAGACTATTGAAGCTCCAATACTGACCCCCTCAGAGCTCTTAAGCTTCTACCCATGGATTTATAGCAACTATGAACTCACGGCATCCATTTCACAACCCCTGGGTATAATTCGAATCGCCCAATACTGGGTTTTACTGGCCGATTCGCACCCATTACAAGCCAATTTATATAGGCTCATCGATTTTCACCCCTTACATGTTAAAAACTATGAAAGATATAAAGATTGGCCTGTGATGGATCCAAAAATCATCGAAAATATACCAACTGGCCTGTAATGGACAATGGATACAAAAATCAATAAAAAATATATGAAATGACCTGTGATGGATGCAAAAATCAATATAAAATATACAAATTGGCCTATAATGGATGCAAAGATCAATAAAAATTTATAAATTGGCCTATAATGGATGCAAAAATCAATAAAAATTTATAAATTGGCCTACAATGGAGGCAAAGAGCAATAAAAAATATATAGATCGACCTGTAATGGATTTAAAAATTATTGAAAAATATATAAATTGGCCTAGAAAACCCTGTATTTGGCCCAATGAAGCTATACCTCCATCAGCTGACCTTTGTGCCCAAACCATATAGATCATCCTGAATGCTATTAAGAGACAATACCAGAATTGAGTTTGAATCAATATTGCCTCTGACCAGGTTTTTGCTAACCATTTGACTTGATGCAAAGGGTTTGATCCACAGTTGGCAAGCTATAAACGGTTATACACATTTAATATGATTTGATTAAACTTGTTGGGCTGAGTGAGGTCCATCAAACTGGCTTCCCCCACTTGGTTATCTAAAGTCAATATCTGGTTGTTGTAATTTTACCCTATTAAGGTAAGCCTTATTCTGGGGTAGACTGCGACACTTCCCTTAAGGCCAAGTCTTGGGGCATTGGGCAAAAAGAACAAAAGGTTTTGATAATACTTCTTAAAGGTTCTAGATCCTCATAGGATGATGTCCTATCCAAATTGGGATGAAATCATTCCTATCTGAATCTATCAGGTCCTTTAGAGACCTTGTTTTAATATTCCTTTATTTTGTATTATGATTGATCTGATATCTCACTTATTAGATATCAGAATATCAACTTTTTAATATATTAATTATTATTGACCCTATAAAAGGGTCCCAACTATTCTAATAAAGAGGGGGGATTTTTAACTTTTACTTTTAATTATTTTAATTAATAAAGTTATCTTATATGTTAGCCTACAAAGTGAAATCCAAAGTCCTGCCTTCTGAAAATAGGCAAATCCCACCACCAATCTAAAAATATAGCCCAATTTGGTCTATGCTACCTGAAAAGATATCTGCCATGATTACAATATGACTGGATGATAATTGTAGGATAGCTAGGTTGGATTGGGAAGAATCCGCTGAACATGATATCAGTTACAATTATTCAAGTGCCTCAAGATGAGGCGATATTGGGATATAATGGGTTTACATTGGATCGCCTCTAAATAAGGTGATAAGGCAATAAGGCTATGTCAACATTCAACAAATATGAAGTAAATCGCCTACAATTAGGGTGATAGAGAATTAGAGAATAACAAGCCAAAATTGAGGAGAATTGGTGGAATAGAATAGCCCAAGCTATGAGAGCATTATCATCCAAAGTCACTGTATATAAGTGAGAGGGGTGATTGAGAGAGGTAGGTTGTGAATAGTAGAGAGAAAGTGGGACAGCGAAATATCTGCTGTCTTACTAAAATAAATAAAAGAGTCAATTGGGGCAATTGCTCCTATTTTTAGTATATTTTCAAATGTGTTTGAAGACTGAAAATCCCCACATCATCTGTCTGTTGCTCAGTGGTTTTGACCTGTACAAATAATATGGCAGATCCTAATGATACCATCCAACTTTATAACAGTGGTGCTCACTACAGGGGGCCCATTGATCAACCACTAAATACTGAGACTCCAGTTGCCAGCCATGTCTTATGCAGCCTGTGTTTTTTAATACTAGATGGTCCCAACCCAAGGGCTTATGTAGCCTGTGTTACTGGGGAATCTTAACAAAACAAAGCACCAGCTGGGTATGAGGAACTCAAACTTACCTTAGATGCGGTGCTCAAAAACAGGATGATCTCCTCCAAGAACAAAAAGCTGTCATGAACCAGCTTGATAGCACGTTTAGCCAAATGAAAATTTTGGGACAACAAAACAAGGAACTTGCCAACTGGTTGGATGATACTACTGAACAGCTGCAGTATGCAGAGCAAAAATTGACCAGTGACTCTTGGTCTTCGCATTGGGATGAGGATGACCATCAAGAGGGGGCATCATATGAGGAAGAATATGACGCTGGCCGGAGCTACTACACCCAGGATGGGAGTATGGATACAACTATGAGTTGGAGCGCCAATTTCCTCAAGTAATGGTGGTGCCACCCATGGCAGAAGGTCACACTACCCCTGAAACGGTGGACATCCCAACTTCCGCTGGTTCAGCTTCTCATCAGGAAACTGCTTTTGGATCTCAACCCATTCCTCAGTATGGGCCAAAACTGTGAATGAGATGAGGAGGTTAATATCAAGAAACTACCTCCATTTGATCAAAACGTGAACATTCATGGTTTCTTCAAACAGTTTGAATTTGCAGTGGAAGGTGCATCTGATAGATGGAAGGCTAAATTGTTGATATCTGCCTTGGATATTGGGAGTGCTGATCAAGTCATCTGTTACCTCCCAAGTAGATCTGTCACCTATAAGGATGTAAAAGATACTGTAATTTGCCTGTTTGGGGGTACCTCAAAGATGTCACAGCGGAAAGCAGAATTCTTAACAATTGGATTCTACCAAAACGAGACTCTCCTGGAGTTTGCTGATCAATTCACAACAGAAGCCCACATGCTGATTGGGGCAGGGTACTTAGCAGAAGCTGACATGTGCATTGCCATGACCTCCATGGTGAAGCTATATCTAGAGCTTCACAATGTCATTTTGCTGCTTCTGGATGATGACATACCTTTGCTCAAGATTGTACAGTTTTTGCGTCACATATCCTCTAACTTCCCACCACCAAATATGGAATAGAAGACTACCACCGCTACTGCACCCTCTTATTCAGGAGAATACTCTCATCCAACTCTATTTCCATTTAGCAATCCTCAGCATTTTGTATAACTCTGCACCTCATCCTCAGCTGAATTATACTCAACAGTTTGATCAGCATCAATGGGCTGGTGTTGGGATTTTTGCCCATATTCCAAGCCTGCTAGATTACCTGGTATCGCTAGGGGAAAAATTCCCTAAAGCAAAGTGAATTGGAAATTGGTTGACCCAAATTTTAGAGGAACTACGTTTGGGGGATTTTAGGATATTTGTCTGGTCATATCTGTCGGGGATTGATCCAGATGAATACCTAATATCTTATCGGGTGGAGTGACCAACAAAATAAGGGCATCTGATAGTGATTAACTATCAGGTGTACCAATTGGGATTGGTTGGGTTTTATCACCAACTGCTTGGGTGTGTTTAATGAGTTGTGAGGCGAGTGATGCCACCTGCAACTAGCGAATCAATTGGTTGGTGAAGTGACCTGCCATAATGGGTAAAAAGTCCCATTATCTAAGCAGATCACTAGCCAATTATGGTTGTCTTGTTTGGATTGAGAGGAAAACATTAGGAACACATTTCTGACTCTTTCCGTTTGAGGTCTCAAGTATGTCCAACGTCAGAATCCTAGCCAGGATGGGGAAGACCATCGCTGCTGAGATGAGGAAGGGTGATTCAATGGCAATGGCTGCCATTTCATCGAAGAGGTGTCAACTGAGGGTTAGATGGCTGAATCCCCTATAAATTCCCTGGGATTCACTCTAATAAAATAAAGACATTAATATAGACATTAGGATATAGTTAAAAATACATTTACACTTATACATTACTACTTTAGAACATTATTAGTTTTATTGTAGATTTGGTAATAGTTAAACTATCAGCATCTAGCGTGAAGATTCCATCTCAAGGATATTATTGCATAAGGCAATAATTGGTAGACTCTCAGAGAAGAGTAGAGATCTGAGTGGGGATCTAGAGATGAAGGGAACCACAGCTAAGAGATTGCTGCTGACTGTGTGTTGGGCCAAAGGAGACTGCCATCAGAGGATCTTAACAAAGATCAAGTGGACAGGATTACAGGGAAAAAATCCCTATGAGTATGATATCCAGTATTAATTAGAAATACTGGCTGAAGCGTTGGGCCTGAAAATAATTCTAACTCAACTACGGATAATAGTTGTCATACTATTATCAAATTATATATATCTTCTTACAACGTGAGGTGCACAAGGAAATTAAACCTGTGCAGTAAAAAGGTTACTGGGTTGACAACTGATAATCAACCCAACGGAGTAAATTTTTACAGCTGGTCATGAGAATCATCAGCAACCCAGCTACTGACCAGGTCCTAGCTATGGCAAACATCAACAATCATCTTACCAACATGGGCCTGGTTACTCCAAATGACCCCAACCTTTCCGATCTGGACCCTCTTATGACAATCAGGGATGTGGCTCTTATGGGGTCAACTGCTATGAATGTGGCTGCCCTGGTCATTTGGCAAAATTCTGCCATAACCACCATGTGAAATACATACACCAAGATTAATACTATCGGGGAAAAGATTGAGCAGAGTAGAGACAGGACCCTCTACCTCTGCAATACCAACCCAAAACGTCCCTGAATCATAAGTAGTATATCCTGCAGAAGTCCCTCAGTATGATGATAGACTTTTATATCAGCAGCCAGTTGGAGGAGTAAATGTAGTGACATGAGCTCAAGCCAAGGCAGCGGCGGAAGAAGAGTCCCCAGAACAACTGAAGCCATATGCCTATCAAATGCTTGATCAAGCTTCCTCAGACAAGCTTGATTCTGCTGCAGATGCGCCAACTCTGAAAGGAGTAAATGTTTCCCTTCTGGTAGATGCCATTGTCAAAGAATACCCCCAAGGCGGTGAGGGGATAATGAGTTTTCTTAAAAGGAGATCCCATAAATGTCCACATATTAAACATTCAATATTCTTCTTATTCTGAGTGTATGTAATGTGATATTTTTGTAGCAAAAAATAGGGTTTGCACTATAATAGATACTGGTGCTCCAGTCAACATAGTTTCCACTAAGTTGATGGCAAAGTTGATGTTAAAACCTGATGTGGACCAAAAAATAGTGTACAGAACTGCTGGAGCAGCAAGCACCGTCTCTGAGGGAGCTTATAGTGCGCTACCTCTGTACTTTGGGTCCATTGTTGTTTAGCTCCAGCGATTGTGCTACTGAATAAAAACTATGGCCTGTTAATCAGAACCACTTTCCTGCGCCATTTTGGGGCTGTCATTAGTATAATGGAGGAGACCCTCGCCATTATGGGTCAGCGGATCCCAATTTACTTCACTACTAGCAGAGTACCAAAGAATCTGATGCATATGAGCCATATCTGTAAGTCCCGGGGAACGTCCCCTGGCTGTTGATTGGGCATTTTCCCATTCCTGAGTAAGAAGACACCAAAGAGTATGGCAGTACCTCTAGTTACTCAGGGCAATCTCACTCACATAGTAGATGAGTGGTGAGTAACAGCTCTTCCGCTTCAGATTCCCCCCCAGTACCTACACTCACCTCAGCAGAACGGTTATGGGGAATTAGCAAAATCTGCACTGAGATTGTCAAGTTGAATTCAGGTGGATCTAATTTGAGTAGCAATCTGGCCTATGCCCAGATCACAAATGGCCAGAAAGGCATGAAGACTGAGGTATTGGCTGGAACGCCTGATGGTTCCAATTTGATTAATATCTCAATTGAACAAATCTCCTTCCTACTAAAGTCGGTGGGGGATCATCCTTGACAATCAGGATATAGCATTGGGCACCATTGACAAGGGTTTGAAGCCCCCTGTTGGCAATTCAGGCGTTGTGGCCGATGTGATGCCACTGACTGAATGAATGGCCCAGTGACCAAGAGTGGGCAGGTTGGGTGTCCTGAACCCGATCCCAACCAAATGGACCCACCCCTGTGGGGTGGCCTTGAGGGATTCCCATCGCTTGTTGGGCCAAATGCCATTGCACCAACCATCAGAAACATAGCTGAGCCTCAGTTCAGATGTTCGAGGTTGAACTGACAGCAACTTGGCCCACCGCCAAATTTTGTGATGTCAGTTCCCAAGGAACAAACCTGTCCCTTCCCAAATAATTTGCCAGTTAGGTCAAAATTGAGGGACCTGATCCCAGCTTGTCACTACCCCAATTGACCACTATGTAATCAGTTGCATAGCACTGAGAAAATTGTTGGTCGATTTTCTTCATTTCCTTTCAATAAAATTTTCCAAAAATCCAAACAAAATTGTATTATCTCTTCTGACCGCATCCCTGATGGCATTTCCCTGGTGGCCCATTGGTCCATATACTGGATGGGCTCTACCAGTACTCTTGGTCACTATGGCCCCCTCTGTCATCAATTGGATTCAGCAAGTCCAATATTTTTGGCTCTACAACCCTGTTATCATGAACTTCTGGCAGCAATACATGGGAATCTTGTGGCCTTATGTCCACCAATTGCAAGAGAGAATCTGTCTCCTTGCCACCCCAGTTGAAATGGTTCCTTATGCCGAGGAACTCATCAAGACTATCTCTGTGACCTCACCCCCTGCAGCAAGACCCCCTGGGTCAGGAGTGGGCTCATTGTGGTTTGTCGTCAGGATCATACTCACTATTGTGCTGCGCCAATAATTCGTCATTTCCCACTGCCTGGCTCCATATAAAGTCATTCAATTGACAATGCCTCTGGCATTCTAGCTTGCTTTTGGGTGCTTACGCATCCCAACTGGCAGGCTGATCTAAACTTCTTCTGCCGTTTCCATGACATAATTGACCAACCATTGTTTCCAGCCACTTCCACCTTGTTCTTTGAACTGGGTGCTGCAGTGGTTACTCTTTACCAAATGAATGTGCAATCAGTAGTTTGCTGTTTGTTGTTTGTATGGTCACTTTCTAACCTTGGGAGAAGTATCCGCTTTACCTTGGAAATCTTCTTCAATCCACCCAAGCTGCTCATATTGCGCCTCCTCCTCCTTCCACTAGCCCAGAGGGAAGTTTGAGTGTCCCCTCCTGGGAGATTGCCAATCAGGTTCTCGACGCGCTCACTGAAGTGCAATGTGTACAGCAATTGCACTTAATAACGCTTCCACGTTATCCCATGCCCAACAAGGGCTCGCGTTGTTAGATGCTGTGGATGGGGATGCCCGATGTTGGGTGAGGGTCTTTTGCACTCTTCCCCACAAGCAGGAGACTCCACCCCACTGATGGCTTTCATATCAGCCACCCTGAAACCACCTGTGTCCCAATCAGACCACCTATTCAGACTGATCTATGCCATGTCTGAAGCCCCTAGCTTGGTTTCTTTGATTTCTACCTTTCATGAACTGGCCCCCACATCAGGTCTATCTATCAATATGCTTCAGGCAGTCTTTAGATTGGGCTTGGATTCAGATTCCACTCATCACGAGGTCTGGTCTATCATCCAAGGATCAATGTTTCAAATATGTGCCACCACAACCACCATCAACGCCTTACCCCATCATGTTACCCGTTATCAGAAGGTGAATTTCTTGATTGGATTACCCAAAGTAGATGCAGATGACGCGCTTATCTCTGGATTAGTGGTAGATCTGGGTAACAATCTTGCTGTAACCCCTGAGTCCAAGTTGGCGGGTACAGAGTTAAATATTAATGAATCTGTGCAATACCAGATGGAGGAAGTCATTTGTTCCACCCTCGTACTTCCAATTTTCACTCCAGCAAAGGACCCTGACCTTACCCCCAATATGCCCATTATTTCTTCAGTTGCAAATGAGTCAGTCAAATCTTCCAATAAACAAAACTTCGCTTATTTCCTATTGCCTATGAAGATCAGTGTCATCTTGCATCATGTCTCCTTCGAAGCCCTGGGGGATACTGGAGCTGCAGGGAACTTCATGAGTGTTGAGTTAGTGCAACAATTAAAACTGGAAATGGATGTGGGTTCCTCAGTGATGGTGGCCTCATCTGCTTATCAGCCCTTGTATGTCACTCACCGACAGGTACCTTTTTCAATCCATCAGTTCAGCTTCTATGATTGCTTTTTGGCTATGCCAAACTTGGTGTTTCCGGTGATCTTAGGTGTGGGGTGGTGGTGATGACAACATGTGAAGATTCATTTAGAGTCTAATACATTGTCATTTACCAATGATCATCTGGAGGAGAATTCACTCTGATTGACACCCTCAAGAAGATACAAGGAACCAGCTCTATCACTACCCTGGTCACTTCTGCGGGCATCCCAGCCAATTTCCTCAAAAGCTTAATGTGCTATCGAAGAATCTTTGACATGGAAAAGGCGGATTGTCTGCCAAAACACCAGGTTTGATTGTGGGTTTTGAATGACCGTGGATTTGGTGAACATCAACTGTCCGTTGTATCCCCATACAGCGGAGGAAGAAGTTGCACTCAATAACTAGTTGGATGATATGTTGAAAAAAGGTTGGTTGTTCAAGGAGACCTCACCCATCGCCTCCCCCATCATCTTCACAAAAAAGTGGATGGTTCTTTCTGTCCCTACGTGGATTACAGTCATTTGAATAAAACAACTGTTTTTGATCCCTACCCCTTGCCTCTGGAGCAGACAATCAGCCAGGCAATCGCCAAATCCCATGTGTTCCCTAAGCTGGATTTGGTGAACGCCTTCAACCAAATTTGGGTAATGGAAGGGCAGGAATGGTTAACCACGATCTGGATGAAGCGAGGCATTTTTCAATTTCGTGTAATGCCCTTTGGGATGAAGAATGCTACTGCTATGTTCCAACAGATGATCAACAATGTACTGGGTGACCTCCGGTTTACCTGTGCAATTGCATACATTGATGATATCCTGGTTCACTCCCCAACTTCCTGAACAACATGCTACTGACTTGGAAGCGGTGGTGGTCGTCTTGCATAAGGCAGGCTTGTTTGTCAAGCCTTCCAAGTGCCAGTTTTATAAGGAGGAGGTTACCTTCTTTGGTAATCTCATCCTCAAGGATGGTTATGCAATCCCTCTCAACAAGTTAGATGTAATCTGAGAGTGGCCAACCTTGACTATACAAAAACAAATTATAGTTTCTTGGGAACTATCATCTTCCTAAAAAAGTTTTCCCCAGCACTTTCCCAGTTGGATGCACCGCTCCACCCCCTTACTGGGAAAAATGTACCGTTTTGTTGGACGCCCAAATGCCAGCAGGTGTTCATGTCCCCACCCATTTTGAAACATGCCAATCCCACCAAACCATATATCGTTGCATGTGATGCCTCATTGGTAGCAGTGGGAGCGGTGTTGCTTCAGGAGCACGATGGTCTAGAACATCCAGTCGCTTACTTTTCCTGGAAGTTCACAGCCACAGAGCAGGCTTGGGCAATATATGACAAGGAATTGGCAGCTGTTGCATGGGCATTAACTCATTGACGATATCTGTTGCAGGGTGCTCGCCATGAATTAACAGTCCGCATGGATCACCAGGCCCTTTTGTATTTTCGCAAACCCCAAAATTGGTGCATCTGCAGGCCTGAACCTATCGGGACCTGTGCAGTTTTAACTTTAAATACAAATTCATTAAAGGTGCACTTAATGTACTTCCTGATTTCCTAAGCCACAGTCCCAGCCACTGTTTCTTGGAACCAGAGGAAGTGGATCTCGTTACCATGATTCTTGCCACTCAAATTCTGTTGATCATTCCCCCTGTTGTTTCCTCCATCACCTTGGCCCCTGACACCCTGCTATTGGCTCAGCTTTTAGCCAGTCAAATGGCCTGCCCTGAGGGCGTGGAGTTGGTTGAGCAGCTGGCTCACTTGAGTCACAATCACTCCCTATACTCTTTAGAAGAGGGACTCATTTACTTTTGCTCTCGCATTTGGGTTCCCCCCTCCTTCTGATTGGAGGTATTCCACGCACATCATGATCCCCCCATGGTTGGACATCCCAGTAACAAGAAATGCATCGATTTGATCAAGCAAACCTTTAATTGGGCAGGTCTGACGAAAGAGATTCTGGCCTGGATCGCCAATTGTATTACTTGCACTAGGGCCAAGTCAGATCACTCCAGAAAAAATGGTCTCCTGCACCCCTTAAAGCAGGCGGAGGGCCCATGGACCTTGGTGTCCATGGATTTTATTGTTGAACTCCCCTGCTCTAACGGGTTCACAGCGGTGATGGTAGTGGTGGATCATTTCACAAAATTTTCCCTTTTTATACCTTGTACTTCCGCGATTATGTCAGAAGAAACTGCCCATCTTTTCATATGCCATGTGTTTTTGATGTTTGGTCTTCCCCAGGAGATCATCAGTGACCGGGGTTCACAGTTTACCATGCGATTTTTGGAGTGAAACCTATCAATTTTAAAAGATATCCCCCTGTCAATCCATGGCGTATCACTATCAGTCCAATGGACAGACCAAGCGGGTCATCAAGTTCTTGAACAGTACCTGCGTTGCTATGCTGCAGCAGTGCAGGATATTTGGGCCGGTGACTTGCCCCTCGCTCGATTTTCTTACAATAATGGGACCCACGCATCCACAGGGTTTTCCCCTTATGAAGCAACGTTGGGTTATAAATCCTTCATTTTCAGTTGGACTGTGCTTACACCCTGAGATTTAAGCTGCCGCAGACCATGCTGCCCATATCAGATCAACTAAAGCTTTAGTGTGGGAACACCTTACCAAAGCCATCATTGACTACAAGCGGTTTGCAGATTTAAGCATCTTCCAGGTCATGATTTTACGGTGGGTTCCTACATCATGCTCTTTACCCATCATTTAAGAATTCAAACACCTTCCCATAAATTTGCCAGCAAATGCTTGTGCCCCCATTTAGTGGAGGAGGTATTGAGTAATGGGGCGTTCTTACTGAAGCTTCCTGCACATTGGAAGCAGCATCCTGTTTTCCATGTTTCCCAGCTGTCACCCTTCAAAGGTGCAAGACCACGGAACTGGAACTGATCATCATCAATAATGAGGAAGAAGCTGAGGTAGAGGCTATCCTGGAATCCCGGAAGTCATGACATTCCATCCAATATCAAGTGGCCTGGAAAGGGTATCCAGCCTATGAAAATAGTTGGGTCAAGGCGCGCAATTGCATAAATTGCATGGACCTGGTCAAAGCATTCCATATATCCCACCCTGAGGCTCCCCGCCCTCCCAGAAAGTTGCAACAATTATGGCAATCAAGTTACCCAAGGCGCACAAGAATGTGGCTCTTGTGCAATTTCCCGGCGGAGGGGCCCTTCCTTTGGAAAAAGGAAAGGGTAATGTAAGTCCTGGGGAATGTCCCCTGGCTGTTGATCGGGCCATTTTCCCATTCCAAAGTAAGAAGATGCCAAAGAGGATGGCGGTACCTCTCATTACTCAGAGTGATCTTGCTCACATAGTAGATGAGCAGTGGGTAACAGCTCTTCCACTTTGGATTCCCCCCCAGTACCCACACTCACCTTAGCAGAACTGTTATGAAGAATTAGAGAAATCTGCACCAAGATTGTCGAGTTGAAATCAGTTGGATCTAATTCAAGTGGCAATCTGGCCTATGCCCAGATCGCAAATGGCCAGAAAGGCATGGAGACTGAGGTATCGGCTGGAACACCCAACGGTTCCAATTCAATTAATATGCTGATTGAACAAATCACCTTCCTACCAAAGTTGGCAGGGATCATCCTTGACAATCAGGCTATAGCATCGGGCGCCATTGATGAGGGTTCAAAGCCCCTGTTAGCAATTCAGGTGTTGCAGCTGATGTAATGCCACTGACTGAATGAACAGTCCAGTGACTGAGAGCGGGCGGGTTGGGCGTCCTGAACCCATTCCCAACCAAATGGACCCGCCCCTATGTGGGGTGGCCTTGGGGGATTCCCGTCGCTCATCAGGCCAAATGCCATTGCACCAACTGTCAGAAACGTAGCTGATCCTCAGTTCAGATGATCGAGGTCAAACTGACAGTGACTCAGCCCACCGCCAAATTTTGTGATGTTGGTTCCCAAGGAACAAACCCGCCCATTCCTGAATAATTCACTGGTTAGAATGAAATTGAGGGACCCAATCCCAACTTGTCACTACCCCAATTGACCACTATCTAATCAGTTGCATAGCACTGAGAAAATTGTTGGTCAATTTTCTTCATTTCCTTTCAATAGAATTTTCCAAAAACCCAAACAAAATTGTATTATCTCTTCTGACCTCATCCCTGATGGCATTTCCCTAGTGGCCCATCAGTCCATATACTGGATGGGCTCTACCAGTACTCTTGGTCACTATGGCCCCTCTGTCATCAATTGGATTCAGCGAGTCCAATATTTTTGGCTCTACAACCCTGTTATCATGAACTTCCGGTAGCAATACATGGGAATCTTGTGGCCTTATGTCCACCAATTGCAAGAAAGAATCTGTCTCCTTGCCACTCCTGTTGAAATGGTCCCTTATGCTGAGGAACTCATCGAGACTATCTCTGTGACCCCACCCCCTGCAGCAAGACCCCCTGGGCTGGGAGTGGGCTCATTGTGGTTTGTCGTCAGGATCATACTCACTATTGTGCTGCACCAATAATTCGTCATTTCCCAATGCCTGGCTCCATATCAAGTCATTCAGTCAGCAATGCCTCTGGCATTCTGGCTTGCTTTTTGGGGTGCTTACACATCCCAACTGGCAGGCCGGTCTAAACTTCTTCTGCCATTTCCATGACAATATCAATATTGCCTATAGTGAATGGGGTGATGCCAGTTCACTATCACCGACTAAAGTGCAAGACTTGGCCCCTTCCCCAGCAGATATATGAATACCAAGGGATACCTCTTCGAGCCACAGGGCCTTATCTATTCCTTCTGGACATCAAGTCTTGGTGAACACTGAGTTAGAGGTGGAAGTGCCTATTGGGCTATATGGGGAATTCATTGGGCTCTATTATCAAACACAGTTTGAGCCGCATGTGGCGCCAGGGATTATACTTCCAGGACATGGAGAGATTAAGATTTTGTTAGAAAACCTCCAGAGCATACCGATGCAAATCTGCTGACACCAAATTGTAGCGTATCTACATTTGATTCTAATAGATGAGGTCCTTCAGATTCATGATTTCAGTTTGTTGGACGAATTTGGTCTACCAGTTGTGGCACCGACCGGTGTACTAATGGAGGTACTGCGGAGTAATTTAATAGGACTATCAGAAGAGCAAAAAGACCAAGCAATAGCTTTATTTCAGAAGTACAAGGGGATTTTTGCTGTTGACATCATGACTTAGGGTGTGCTTGGGGGTGGTTCACGAGTTGACATAGGAGATCATCCCCCTATAAGGTCTCAGACGATCCACCAATCAAGTGCAGTGGAAGACATTGTAACTAACAAAATCGACAAGTTTCTAGATCAAGGGATGCTTGAACCGTATAAGAATCTGTGGGCTTTGCCCATTCTGCTTGTAAAAAAGAAGGATGGCACCAACCGCGTAGTAATAGACTACTGGAAGCTCAACAGTATTACAAAAAAGGACTCATACCCTTTGTCAAGCATTGATGATGCTTTGGATCAGTTAGGGGGAGCCCGTTATTTTTCAGTGATTGACTTGATATCAGGTTACTGGCAAATCAATTTACCCACGGCGGAACAGGAAAAATGTGCTGTAATCACCTCCAAAGGCCTTTTTCAACTGATGCGGATGCCTCAAGGTCTGTGCAACACCCCAGCTACGTTTCAGTGAGCCATGGACACTATTCTTAGTGATCTGAAACTTTCAAGCATTCTTGTATACCTCGATGATATTAACGTTTTCTCTCAAACCTTTTTGGAGCATCTTGATCACTTAGAAGCAGTATTCCGCCAGCTGACTGCAGCAAATATTAAAATTAAACCTCAAAAATGTAACTTCTTCAAAGATCAGGTGGAATACCTAGGGTTCGTGGTAGACTCTAAAGGGCTGAAACCACAACTGGCTAAGGTGGAGGCCATCAGCAAAATGACTACACCTAATAGTAAACATGACATACAGGTATTTTTGGGAATGGTTGTTTACTACCAGCACTTTATCCTTAATTTTAGCTGTATTGGGGGCCGCTGCTAGAGTTTTTAAAAAAGACGCTGTGTTTGAATGGATGGAACGTCATCAATCTGCTTTTGATACACTAAGTACGGTGTTGATCAGCGCACTGGTGTTATGCTATCAAACTTTGATTGGAAGTTTATCATTCAGATGGATGCGTACCTTTCCACTGTTTGAGCAGTACTTTATCAGAAAGATGACGAGGGAGAGGAACATCCTGTAGCGTACTGTAGTCAAAGTCTGAACTGCCATGAGCGTAATTATACTGTGACTGAGCAGGAGTGCTTAGCAGTGATCTATGCATATAAGCAATTCAGAGTCTAATTGCATGGGGTGAATTTTAAAGTTGTAACAGATCACGCGTCATTATGCTGGTTTCAGAACCTCAAAGAACCTGAAGGCCGTTTGGCTTGATGGGCTCTTAAGCTGCAGGCTTATAACTTTGAGATCCTTCATCATCCATGAGTAAAGCATCAGAACGCTGACTTTTTCTCAATTGCTGAATGTTGCAGTGATGGCAGACCTCAGTGACATGATGTATGATAAGATGCTCAGCAGTAAATATGACGACGAACCACCCCAAGTGATCAAGGCATTAAACGAGATGCAAACAAATACCTTCCAACAGAATGGGGAACTGTACAAGCGGATTCTTGATTCTACGGTGAATTTTCTGTAACCCTCAGCATGTCCAGGAATTATTATGAGCGCGCACAAGGCAGTCAGACATGGTGGGGTGCGTAAAACAATGGAGTTGTTGAACCCCCAGTACTATTGGGAAAGTATGAGCTTCGATGTGCTTGAAACTATCTCCTGTTGCCATCAGTGCCAAGTGGAGAGGCCATTCTGCCATAAGACCTCATACTGGGTAGTGAAACCACATTTTGCTTGGCACACGGTTTCCCTTGATGTCGTTGGTCCCTTGCCAACAGGAGCCAACTGGTGTAAGTATACTCTTGTGGCTATTGACTACTTGACCCAGTGGGTCAAAGCAAGTGTGATACAAGATTTGGGGGCAGTTACCGTGGCCAATTTTGTGATGGAATGCATTATTCAGCGGCATGGCTGCCCTCAGTTTATTCTCACTAACAACGAAACTAACTTCACCTCGAACATCCTCCCCAAACTGAATGAGCTTATGGGAATCTGCGGGGTTCTGACAACCCCATACTACCCCAAATCCAATGGAATGGTCAAACAGGTGAATGGGACTCTGGTGAACATACTACAAAATTAGTAGATTGACCTTCCAATTAAAGCTCTCTCCTTTCCACTGCCATGTTCACCTATAACATTAGTTACCATTCCGCCACTGAAAAAAAGTCCCTTCCAACTACTATATGGGTGACACCCAGCTCTTCTGGCATTACTTTATTTGTGTGTAGAAGACACTGGCGGAATGGGACCCCACCACTATTTGACTACCCTGGCGAATAATCTGATCAAATTCCAAACTGAAGCATATTCCTTCAGCTTAGCCAAGAAGATCAGGAACCAAGCCACTGATCAGGTATGTCGTAGTAGGTTGGTACCACTCAAGAAGGCGATATGGTTCTCTTCCATGACCAACATGGGTTCAGCCAGAAACACAAGCTAGCCAGTATTTGAATTGGTTTGTTTGAAGTTATAGAGAAAACTGGGGTTGACGCATATACCATCAAGGACCCCGCAAGTGGTCAGATCATTAACTGGGTACATGCGAAGTTCCTCTGACCATACAAGCAATAGGAGCCTTATTGTCCAGTCAAGGAGGGGGTAATGTCACAATTCCGATATAACTGGACAATAATTGTGTGACAGCTAGGGCAGATTGGGAAGAATTTGCCAAACATGATATTAGTTACAATTATTTGAGTGCCTTGAGATGAGGCAATATTGGGATATAATGGGTTTATTACTGGATTGCCTCTAAATAAGGTGATAAGGCGATAAGGCAATGTTGACATTAATGAATATGAAGTAAATCGCCTACAATTAGGGTGATAGAGAATTAGAGAATAACAAGCCAAAATTGAGGAGAATCGGCAGAATAGAATAGCCCAATCTATGAGAGCATTATTGTCTGAAGCCGCTGTATATAAGCGAGAGAGCAATTAAGAGAGTTAAGTTGTGAATAGTAGAAAGAGAACGGGACAGCAAAAGATCGCTGATTTTACTAAAATAGATAAAAGAGTTGATTGGGGAAAGTGCTCCTATTTTTAGTATATTTTCAAGTGTCCAAAGGACTGACGATCCCCACATCATCTGTCTGTTGCTCAGTGGGTTCAACCTGTATGAACAATATGGCAGATCCTAATAATACCATCAAATTTTATAACAATATCCATAAATTTGGTAAAAATAGGAATGAAAAGCTCATTATACCCTTTAGATTTATAAAGGACCTTTCAAAAGTAATGTATAAGAGTTGGGTTATAACATCACCTTTTCAGAAGATTAAACCACAAATGGCATAGGAAAAGGGGAGAGGAAGGGCCCTAAAATACCAGTGATACTAAGTATCACCTGCCCAAAATATTGAGATTCCATAAGTTGGTATGGTTGCTTGGTATAATTAGATTCAGTTTAGATGACTTTATAAGATCCCAATCCATATTTAAAGTAAGTCTATAATCACTGAAGGTCCCAGTTTTAGGATCCCCCATCTAACAATAATATCTCACCTTCCAACACTGAAGTTTATAACTTATCTAACTTCCCCTACCTTCTTAAAATTTGGATAGACTTAATATAACCTCCACCTTCATATTAAATTCTCTCTTTGCCCCATCTGTAGCCCACCAAATATCACCATAAACCTTTCTGAGTTAACTGACTTACCCGCTTCCCAACCCTTATCACCTATAGGTGGTTTCTATAAATGGTATCTACAATGACCTTGGGCCATCTGGAATTTACAGTCCATCCCTTATTAATTTTAAGTGGTGCTGTAAATCAATGATCTATAAAGTTTATTTTATCACCAAGGTATAATCCACTTTGGGTACTTTTTATCTTTGATCTCGGCTGTTTTGAAATTCTATTTTACCATTTTGGGGATCTTAAGCAAGGTCACCTTGTGTGATATTTTTACTTACACAATAAGGTGTGTGAAGCTTTAACTGATAATCAAGCCCAATCCTCTCATCCACACTAACAATCATACCATACTGAATAAAGAGTTGACTGGTTCCTTAAAGATGGCAAGTATGTGGTGACTAAGTAACTGGGGTTAGGTATTCTGTGATTTTAGTCCAGGTGGGATGAGGTGGGATGAGGTGGAATAGGTGCACTGTTTTCTGTTTATCCATTGGTGCCTGGGGATACTTGAGGTGCATGCCTTTGAGGGATGCATCATCTAGGGTCTGGACCCTGGTTATGGTTAAGGATTTTTAACCTGGATTCAGGATAATAGAGGTGAAAAGTAAGGACAATGTAGCTTGTTGCAATTTGGTGCGACTAACCATGTTGAGTAGTTGACTGGACCTGATTGTCAGGTAATTTGATAAAGGGAATAATAGTATTAGCCTATGTCAAATTTCTTATGGATTATATCAGAGAAATCAGTGATTATGGATTGGAGATATCCTAAGAATATCTGAAGCTTGGGATTTGCGACCTAGTGGTTCCATTTAACAATATTTGACCAGATGGCATGGGCTCAGGGGCTTTGTTGGTTAAGTCAGACTTGATGATAAGTTGACTTAATGGCCTGGGCTCGTGGGCTTTGTTGGTCTATGTCAAAATTAGTTTTTTATTTATTATTTTTGATAAAATTAATTACTAATTATTGGTATTAATCGCCTTGGTATGCTCTACCATTGTTTGAGAGGAGCAACAGTTTAGCTATTTTAAGATGCATCAGAGGACATCGATGAATCCTCCCCTCAGGTTGGGACCATCTAGTACTAAAAAAAAGATGCATCAGAGGAAACGCTGTCTTGAAATAATTTTAGTAGGACACTGGCCATGAGGCTGAGCTGAGTTACCGCAGAGCCTCATAGTTTGCAGACCCTCTGAAGTCCTCATTGTGATCCACTGGCTAAGTGGAAATGGGAGGCGAGGTGTCATGGGTAAGGCGTGGTCAACATCAAACCCTATAAATTCTCACCAATTTTTATAAAATAAAAAATGATCCTTTAGCAAAATAAGTTGATAGTTTAATATAAAAGCTTTTTGGCTCTAATACTTTTTGTTGTATTAAGCTGAGGAATTGTTTGGGATCAGGAAGATCATGGCAGTGAGCCATTGTATAAGTAAACAACAGGAGAGTACAGTCTTAAAGCTTTATCCCTAATGAGTATATATCTTAATTACTGTCACTGTATGGTCAATTGTCTCCATAAAAATGGATGCTCAAAACTCCAATTTATCTAAGAAGAAGAACCAGACCATATGAAGTAGGCCAAATCTTCAACAAACCTACTAATTTAGATTTTTAAAATAAAATTTATTTATTAAACCTTTATTTTATGGTTAGATGAAGGTTTCAATTCCTTAGGCCTTAATGCAAAACTGTAGTCTTGAGTTAATATGGATTATCTTGCCTCCAAGCCTACATTTTTAGATGCTGTCATTAACTGATAGTATTAGATTACTACTGGTTCCTTGCCCTGGCCCCCAACTGAGATATACAACAAGGTTGGATGCCTTACCACCCCACTGGCAATGTATATAAATCACATATTTAAATTTATTGTGGGGAAGGCTAACCATGGGACGGACACTTCTGAATATGACTCAGGAAAGACAAACTTAGTACCAGGGGAGGCATCCCAGAGAAGCGATGCTATCTCTTGTTGCCTGCGGGAACGCCACTTATGGGGAGGGGAGGGAACGTGTGAAGGGGCTGTAGCCACTATCGAGCACGTGTGGAGGAAGGGGTCTGATTTGATGAACTAAACTGGGAACCAGGAGGAGACCAGCTGTTGGTGACGCGGTGGGAGGTATCCAAACATCCATGCTTGAAAGTGGTCCGCCAAATGAGACCAGAATCTGTGGACAGTTTCTGGGAGGGTGGGGTGGAGCCTGCGATGGCATCTAAGACAATCGTGTGGATGGTCCACATGGCGATTGCAACCACCAGAGCATGGAGGGAGGGTGGAAGGGAGGAGGCCATTGATAGAGCAAACATATCTCTTGACAGACTGAAGGGATGCGTTTGATCCTGGCCCAGCAGACGTTGAACTTCGCGCCATATCACTTTAGAGGTGGGGCACTTCTCCAGGTGGTGGAACAGCGTTCCATACTGGCCACATACGACACAGGATGAGTGTAAAGCGTTAGAGTGCTCAGCTGTATGATACACCCGCCTCAGGCAGCGCCACACATGGGAGCGGACTTGAGGCTGCAACAGAGGATGGTGTGCGTATTTCCAGATAGTTTTTGGGTCTCTATGGAATAAGGGATGTCCATCATGTCCAGGTAGTCCACCCTGGATAGGACATGGGGCCGAATGGGGATCACGCCATCATGGATGGGTAGCCCCTGTACCTCTTGTGTGAACTGAGGAGAGGGGCGGCCTCTTCAGGTTGTATGTCCGCTAATATGAATTCTCCACTCTGCACTTCGCATGGAGAGTAGGATTCGTTTGTAGTGGGTTTTAGTCCCGTGAGGACCTGTGGCCGATGTGTGTGATGTGAGGTATTTCATCAGGGAGTGGGGGTTTGATGGATTGTTAAGGCCCAAGGCTCAGGAGAAGTTGGAGCGGGCCGCGTGGGACCAGTGTTGGGATGGGAGTGTAGGAGCGGTGATGGCCGCGATCCAGGTGCCTAGGATCTTGGCAGCATGGGCTTTGAAGTCAAGCAGGCCCATGCCACCTTGATGATGAGGGCCAAACATGACCTCTAGCTGTACTGGTGGAGGGCGGCCTGACCAAAGCTATCCTTGCAGCAAGGCATACAGGGATTTGAAGAAGCTTGGGGAGAAGGGGATGGCATGGGCTCTGAACCAGACTTTGGATAGGAGCATAGAGTTGGCTAGAACAACTTTGCCAGTAAGGGTAGTAGGGTGGGCTCTGAGAGAGGCGATTCGCTTTGTCATGTTGTCCAGTATACGGCACTCCATTACTGCTGACGCGTATCCGCCTGCATCCATCCACACGCCCAGATGGCGCACCAGTCCTATGGTAGGACGTGGCACGAAGGGGAGCACCAGTGGAGCGGTGTATGTTGAGTTAGTAAGGCGTGGACGTGGGCGAGCAGATGGGCCAGGTTGGGGACTAATTGCTGGGGCCCAGCAGGTCTGAAACTGACCAAGGAGGATGATTTCAGTTTTGGAGGCGTTCAGTGCCGCATTGCTTACCCAGGAATATTCCTGGATGAGGGCTTCAAGCGCGCGTGCATCTTTATTATTAGACACCCCCACCACGCAGTCATCTGCAAATGCCATCATCTTGACTGGGGTTTGGCCTGGCACATGGACCTCAGTGAGTTGGGCATTCACATTTCGCAGTAGTGGGTCAAGGCTGAAGTTGTATAAGAGTGGGCTGAGGGGGTCCCCTTGTTGCAAGCCCTTGAGGGCGGACTACTTTCGTTAGGAAGCCTGGGCCATGCACTGCCATTGTTGCAGATTCTGTGAGCAGCATCACCCAGTTGATGAAGCGGGGGGGTAGGCGGACTTGATGGAGGCAGGCCCTGAGGTATTCCCAGTTTACTCTATCATAGGCCTTTTTTTTTTTTTTTTTAGTACTAGATGGTCCTATCATAGGCCTTTTGTTGGTCCAAGAATACCAGTGCCCCAGAGGCTGTGGACTGACATGCATTAGCCACGGAGTGCACGTTATCCCAAATCGACCTTCTGGGGATGAAACCAAATTGTTCTGGGGAGATGGTGGCAGATGCTACAGTCCCTAAACAATTAGCCATGATTTTTGTTAAAATTTTGGTGTCTGTGTTTGTTAGAGAAATGGGGCGCCAGTTGGCTAAGTCAAACTTAACCCTTTCTTGAAGAGTGTGACAGTAAAGGCCTCATGTCCTCCTGGTAGGAGGCCGTTTCCAACAGGCTTTGGTTAAGTGAGGCGAGCAGTAATGGGGATATATATTTGAAATATTTTTTGTAGAACTCATATGGAATGCCATCTGGGCCTGGGCATTTTCAGTTTGGTGCACTGCGAATGGCTGTCCATAATTCATTCGGAGTAATTAAATTCATTATTTCTGGGTATCAGAAAATGGTGCAGATATGAGCTCAATTTGAGAAATTCCGCCACTTTGGCTGGCTGAATTGGTTTGGCTTGGTATAACTCGGAGTAATATTTTTGCATTTCGATTGCCACTTTGGCCAGTGTGTCCACAATGGAATTATCCGATCTTTGCACCTGTGTGCAGGTCACGCTCTGGCATGGTGCAAAATTTTTTTTAAAGAAATATGTGGTGCACTTGTCAACTTTTGTGATGCGTGTGGCCCTGTATTGAACACAAACCTGATGTTTGTGTTGCCTTTTGAGTGCGTTGAGGTGGGTGGCTGCCTCCACCCACTTCTGGCCCCATGCAGGGCTGTATCCTGTAGCTGGAATATTGTACTCCAAGTGTGCCAATTCCGCCAGAGCGCACAAGGTAACCGCTGATGTGGTTCATGAGCATCTGGAGGAGAGATGGCGAGAGTGGCAGATGGTGTCCTCTTTGAAAGTTGCCCGTGTGGAAATGGGGTCCACGCAAAACAGTGCAACAAACAATTTTGCCAAAGTTGCCTCTTCCACCCAAGTAGAAAATCCTGGTGACACGAGCTCGGGGGGGCGAATTTTGCACCAATGTAGGGCCTTAGCAACTGTGACAGGTAGGTGGTAGGTTATTGAGACCAGTCAGTGGCCGGAGAATTCCATTTTTGTTGTTTTGAAGTGGGAGATGTGGGGTTGGAATATCGCCGGCGTTAGAATAAGGTCAATGCGGGTCATGGACCTTAATTGGCCATTGTGGATGTGGGGACGCATCATGTTTTCAAGCAGCGGGGCATGTCACAGCAGCGCATCCATTAACCCAAGGGTGGCCTTTAGAACGCGTAGTTCTATGTGACCCTGTGGGGCGTGGGGTGAGGGAGGCCACCAGTCCATTGGTGAGGTTAGCCAACAGTTCATGTCGCCAACTAGAAAAGAATCAGGGGGTAGCGGGAGGGATTTGACTGATGGGAAAAATTCCTGACGCTCATGTGCACCGTTTGGGGCATAGATGTTGACAATTGCGTGCACTACATCAGCCCATGAGAAGGTGATGACGAGCATTCGGCTATTTAGGAATGTTTCTGAGGATGTGAATTTGAAAAAATTATTTTTCTGAATTGGCAACCCCACAGTGCTTCGACCAAAAGGATAGGGATGGGAGAATCATTGTTTTCCAAGCTTCCTTGGAACCTCATGGACAGTGGGACTCCTGGATGGCCAGGATATCCACGGGTAAATTGTGTTGTAAAAAACTCAGTTTCCTAGCCCAGGATGGGGAGGCCTTGAGTCCAGCAATATTCAACATCCCTAGAGTAAAGGTTTCCCCCATCACACCTTAGGTGTGAGGGGTGTGGCCCCTGGGCCCACCAGCCTCTTCAAGGTCCCCATGGGCTTTCACAGCAGCGCGGGTGTTAGCAGTAATGCTATCAGAGTTTTTGTTGATTTTTGTGGAAAGAGTCATAATGGCTTTGGACTTCACTTTTTATTTTCCTGACGTCAGACGAATTTTTTGCGATGCAGATGAGTTTGGTACACCGTTGAGCGGGTCAAAAATTTTTTTCAGTTGGGATAGGTCCCAAGTCAGTTTTGACCAGAGCTTGGGTGCAACAATTGGGTGAGATCAAATCTCCCATCAGATCCTCAGATTGAGTGGCCCGCTCAGCATGGGCTTCCCAATCTGATTAGATGATGGATTCCTGAGTTGCTTCCACCGCGAAGGTCTCCATGTCCTCCTGGCGTTGTGAGTGTGGGATAGCGGTGGTGGCCTAGGCCGCTTCCTTGGCCGCAGTCCTATGGGCCTGCTTGGCCTTCTTCCACTCCTGCAGGGTGATAGGCTTTACCAATAGGTAGCAACCTTGTGCTCCCCACGGGAAAGCCTCCTTTGTGTTTGCAGTTGGTTCATAGTGCGCCTCTCCATTGGCCATGGCCGCCAAGGGTGCTCTTGGAATGTGACGCTCTCCTTGATGGGGCATGCGTGCGCCTTATAGCCGAATGCATCACAGTGGGTGCAAATGGGGGCGCGCTGTCCACGGTCACCTAGGATGGGTGGGTGGTATGCCCTGCAATATCAATAAAAGTGGAGTGCAGGATCTGGGTTAGGTCCTTCGTGATCTCCTCAGTTGGGGTCAGAACTGCGATGGCTTTGCCAGTGCACAGGTGTGGCATCAGCATGAAGCATTGCATTTTGAAAGATTGTATTTCGCCATATATGGCGAGACCATCTTTCAGGTGTTGTTCCAAAATGTCACGTTTTACCATAGTAGGCAAAAAGTCAAACGTGAGGAAAATCTGGTTTGATTTTGTCCATCTGGTGCATTTGGTTTTGATGACCCATTGCCCTTTGGGGAGGTCAACCACTATGCGCACCACTGCAGCCTCGTCTGCTGCTTTTTTACTTTTGAAACCTAGGTCCAGCCAACTGCACAACATGGAGTGAGGTGCAACGTACACTGAGGTCAGGAAAACTTTGTGTACATCTTCACAAAATTTTTCCCATAAGGCCGTTTTTTGGATGTCCAGATACACACGGACTCCAAATTCCACCGACGAAAGTGGCTGGGAGTGTGGCGTGTTGAATGTACTGGTTGCATCGTGCTTGCCATGCGAGTATCTCTGGGGAAATTGTGACCGCCAGTTTTTTAAGATTTTTGTCTATTCCGCCAGATTCTCCGGGGCGTTTTCAAACGTTGGAGGCCGCGGGCTTTCCACCTGCTCCTCTTACCTTGCTTGCCCAACTGCTCCCTGACATGGGCGCAGACTAATCTCCTCTGTGAGATTATCAAACTAGAATTAGTCTTGAATTGAATAGGTTGCAAAAGTGATTGCAACGAGAAAGAAAAATTTTTTTATAAATCACATATTAATTTATATTGGGTTTGCAGCCATTTAAGCTCAAAATTTATTTTTTAATACTATCACTTCCTGTCCCCAAGCCAGTGTAAAACAATTGTTAAAGTCTTATTATCCCAATGATCTAGGCCAATGGCTTGTACCATTTCATAATAAATATATACGGCTCAATTTTTCCTTTGTATATCTATAAAGATGGAAGTGCTAATTTAATGGGGATCTGGGTTTGACCTAGCTTTTCTAAGCTGCTTAAATTAATACTAAAACCATAAGATGATCTACCACTTTATCTTAAGCTACCATCTTCATACTGCCCCCTTTAGCCTAATAAAAAGTATTTATACCTATGCAGTTGTAATTTAATCCTAAGAGTCGATTACAAAATGGCTTGGGCAATCAATTAAAGTTGCAATACCAGCAGTCCAGAGTTTTTATAAGGTCAATGAAACCTCAAAGGTTTTTAACTTTATACAAAGAAAATAATAATCTAAAGATTAAAGCATTAAAGGGCATATAAGGATTTCTGATGAAGAACACTAAACTAAGGGATAGGTGAAATTTTAGAGTGGTATGCAAAAGGCACAAGTTCACTTTTTAACAAGGCATTAAGGAATAGATGGTTAGGTTAATATAGATCCTGATCTCACCAAATTTGTAACGATTTTGCCACCTAGGGCTCAATGTCCATCAAAAATGTTACCCTGGATGAAAATAAAGTAACCTCTGATGTTTGGTAAAAAGGCAAGTGTTGATAATGAGATTATGGTTAGGTGATGGTAAGTTGTCCCCCACCAGATGGAGTGTGGTGAGCTCAATAAACTTAAAAAACCCTCTAGTCACAGATAAGGAAAACTTTAAACATTCAATTGGGAGGTGACTTCATATAGGCTAATATCAGGTTGAGGTACAGGGGAATGGCAGTGATCCATCCCAGACTCTAGTCATATGTGAAGCTATAGGAGCATCTTGAAGATTCCAAAAATGTCTCACATCAGGTTGAGGTGTGGGAAGGGCGCACATATCTTAAACTGACCACTTATCACCTATGAAAGCTTTGTAGATTATGCAGCTCTTTAAGTAGATTAATGAAAAATGGGTGATAAAGCTGAGAGGTTCTGAGGTAATCTTCAGCCACTGTTGGTTCATATTACCTTTTCAATTGATGTGAACTTTAAATTATTAAATAAAGCTAAACAAATTTGGTCTATATTTGTAAATTGGGGTGACGCAGCTCAAGAATCCAAACCAGATGTGATGGATCAGCTACCCAAATATTAATCAAACTGGAGTGTTAAATTTGTTGACAAATCTATTTTTGAGTTACATAAAGAGTATTTCCAGGAGGGTGATAGCCTAAAGGCTTAAAAGTTTAGATTTAAATTCAAACCTATCCAAACCTCCCTATGGCTAACACATATTGCACCCTTCAAATTCATTTTATAAACATTATGCTAGAGCTTTTAGTATTCCATAAGTTAATATTGTTTTGTCATATCACCCCTACTAAGTATGAACTTTTAAAAATCTCTGGGGAAGTAATTTGTTCCATTCTATTGATGGGTGACCTTTTTGGTGGGAAGTCAGGGAGTACCATTCAGAAACCCAGAGGGTACTTAAAAGCGTCTATGTTTCCCCTATAGGTCTCCTGGTGAGCACAAGAGGGCAGAATAGCCAGAATTTCATATGGAAATGTCAACCTGTCCTCTCAACAGTAGAAGTGGACAGTAAGGGCCTTGTGGCTTGTTAAGATTTGGTCTGACCAACTATTTAATTTGATTCAGCAATATGTTTTATCTATCCAAACTTTATTTTATAAATAGATCAAGGTTTTAATTTCTTAGGCCTTGTTGGCATAGTCAACTCTAGCCTTAAGTTACTATAAATTCCTTGCCTCCGCGCCTACATCTTTAGATGCCATTATTGATTAGTAGTATTAGTTTACTAACTGTTTCTCACCTGGCCCCCAACTGGGATATACAACTGGGCTGGGATTCTTCCAAACCCCATGCTGGTGATGTATCCTGAATCACTTAGTAACAACTTACTTGGTCTTGCAACCATTTAAACTCCAATTTATATTTTATTATTGTTATTCCTTGACCCCAAGCTAGCATAAAACAATCGTTAAAGTTTTATTACCCTGTCATGTTCACATGACTATATTGAAGGGGTCAATTGCCAGGACAAGGCTGGGTGCCAAGTTTCCAAGAAGCTTAATCTTCAATCCTTCCTCACTTAAGACACACATTGGACTAACGCTGGGTGCAGGCTAGGTATGACCAGGTTAGTTCACAGGAAGTGCAACCTGCCATCCATGTGTAACAGCAATAGCATTAAAATAGATATGCTACCTTTTAAATAATGACGGCTTAATCTGTTTACTCAGTGAAAAGTGGTTCAAAACCTGTTCAATCTAGGAAATTTCTAACTTGGGTCAGCCTCAACTTCAATCAATCACTCAAATTTGGTCAAATTTTAAGTATGTTAATCTTTTGGATGGAAGTGTGCACTTATTGGTGCACCAGGGCTAAGTACCACTTTCACCAATTGCTAATTCCCCCAAAGTAGCTTAAATATGTTTGTTTAGGACCAACTTTTTTCATTGATGTCTTTCCCTTTAATAGACCTTTGTTAGTTTTGCAAATTTTTCTTATGTTAATTTGGGCGCACCTATGCACAGACCTCTCTGAGGAGGTTTTGCGCAACGTTATCCATGTTGTTTGTGCAATTTTACCCTCTCATCTGGTGCACAGCTGGTCCGCTTGGGTCCTTTACAGACCAAAGCAACCTTACACTCCTGCACATAACACCATTTGGATATGGACTCCTCTTTGGGTTCCACCCAAGTCTTGCTGTTTATATAATTCCCATTACTCTACTCCAAGCTGAACACCCTCGCCTTATGTTATTTTAGTTAAAGCACCTTCTGTGGGGCTATCTTTCCCTTAGTACTGACGACTAGTTCCCTTGCATTGGCCCTGTGCACCGTGCACCACCAAGCTGGGAACTGGAGAGTTAATGACACTCTCCTGATATTAAAAGACCAACCTCTTTACTTTAAGTGCATGAACTTTTCCATATGGGACTTTCATGGAGTGCAATTGGGGTGCGCCAGCTATTGGTCACAGCCGCATTGGAGCTCACCACCGTTTTCTCATTTTGCCAATAGTTGGAGTATCTTAGCACTATTCTTGCTACCTCCAACAGGAAATTACCCACCCTTCTTGCCATACCTGGTAGATATGGATGCTTCACAATCCAAGAGGTATGATTCCCCAAATTTCCATTGAAATTTACTAAATTGATAAAATAAAATTGTTTTTTCCTCAGCACTGCATTTGGACAGTGCAGGCGGGATCATTGATGAAGGGCCTGGGGGTGATGGGATAACGGTGGATAACCAAAATGGTGCACAACCTGTCACCAAAATGGGAATGGTGTCATTTTTGGCTCAAAACGCATTATAAAATGCTTATTCCTTATATAAAATTGAGCCCTATATCTTCTCTTATAGCTCAGATATGAAACCCATTTCAATATACCATATCATTCCAGAGAACTCACGCTTGACAGCTATCATGATCCGCAGAACACAGGAGGTGGAAAGGGAGTTACATATCTAATTTAAAAATGTTTATTCAATTGCTGAAGATATGGTGGAATAGATGACCTCAGTATTAAATGTGGCCAACTATTCCACTCCATTCTATGATGCAGAAACGTACCCTGGAGTTATGCCAAGGCCTGAAAAAATTTTTGTGGTGAAGTGTTGGTGTTTTCTTCTATAAATAAAGATCATTTGGGATCTTTTTTATTGACTGCTCACTTCATCCCCTTTAGGAAAATCAGCATGACTATTTTGGTGGATACAGGAGCCTTTGAGAATAGTATTGATCAAGAACTATCTGACTACCTTGAGCTGAGTTACTTTCCAGGTGGTATGGTTAGGGGAGTGGCTTCCCAAGGTAATTTCATGCTGAAAATTATGGGGTTAGTGGAATATCAATGTCAGGATTTGAGATGCAAATTGTATCAAATTCCTATCTTCTGAATCTGTCCATGCTGAATTGGTCATCAAACCTACCTAAGCTAAATCTATTTCAGGATCATCCTCACCTATTCCTGAGTCAAGTGGGGTGGCAACTCCACTCATTCAATCAGGTGAGCGATGCTATCCATTAAGGACGCCGTGAGGAGGCCATTCTGGAAGTTCAGCAAAGATCCTGATTGGATGAGGCCCTGAAGATCCTGAAGGCACCAAGTCCCAATGCACTCTATAAATATCGAAGCTTTTTAGTTTAATAAAATATTTCGGTATTCTAACCCATTTTTCCAATTTCCTCCTCAGCGCTCTTTCCAATTTTTCCAGCTTTGAGCCACTGCGAACTCCGGCGCCAGTCTTAAGAACTGTAGCACCAACAGAAGTGGTGCTCAATACATGGGGCTCCGAGCTGACCTAAGTGAAAACTTCCATCACAAAAATGGAAACCAATAGCAGCCCTGACGACCAAACTACTGGTCAATTGAGGAGAGTTACATGATGGGTTAGTACCTCACAGTATGCAATGCCGCCTTGGCAGCTGGAAAGGCTAGATTTTCGCGCTGCTTTTCAACTCTCGCTGCCCTCCCTAGATGGGGGCCAATACCAACTCCAGTATGAGCATACCAATGATGTTGTTCAGCAATTATAAATGGCATCTACTCTGAGGGCGCCCGCTCCAGCTGCTCCCACGCCTCCTCCATACCTTCCATGATGTGGGACCTCTACGCCTCGGCCATATTGCCAGCTGGGGAGCTTACTATGGGGCCTGACTTCTACCTTTGTAACTTTGTCCACCCCACTATCCATCACCTCCTCCAGTTAGTCAGATTACATCATCAGGAGGTCTCCCAGCAACTAGGGCTCACCCAGAATCTACATTCCTACATTATCAACTTTTATGACACTGCCTCCTCCTTCATGCATGACAATCGCAAAGCTATTCTTGATAACCAGACATTAATTAATGAGATCTGAGATCAGATTGTAGCACTGGATAGTGGAATATCTGGCTACCTCAAGGAGAAATTTTGCCAAAACGCCCAGCTATTTGCAGTGACATGGACCCAGCGTCTACAAAAAGTTGAAGAACTGGTATGATCCCTACAGCAGCACTACCAAGAGCTGGCCTCTCATGACTACCCCCCACGGGTGCTGGGCCAGAAGGGCCTAGGGGGCCAGAAGGTCCCAAGGGGCGTCAAGGGCCAGATAGACCTGAGGGACCATGCGGGCCTCAAGGGCCTCCAGGCCCCCAACCTCGGGCGAACCCAAAGACCCCTGGCGAAGGGATATAATGACTGCCTTGGCTGCCTTATGGGATCAAATCCAAAAGGTGGCATTGGGGTGCAAGCTCCGATTGGACAGTGTACCCCTTGACCCCAGGGTCTCCATTGAAGCGTTGTTGGATGAGATGGATAACCTCGGCACCTTCACAAAGCTTACCAATGCTTATATCTCCCAGCTTGAGACAACTTTTCATGGGCTCAAAGCCTGGTTGACCACCATCAAAAACCAGCTCCATCTACAGAGCGCCAAGATTCAATCCTTTAAGGAGCAGGTTGCCCACAAGGCTTCTGTGTCCACCCTCAGCTGGAATTAGGACTACATCTAAGAGGACTTAGAGGGCTTGTGGAGGCGGTTAGATCAGCAGGTTCCTCAAGATCATGCAGAAATGGAGATCTTGGAGCTGACCCCTATCCCAGGCATTAACACCCTTTCCACTCCCATTGTAGCTAACTTTAAACCTAGTTTCAAGGAAAGGTTCACCCCCAGATGGGAAAGTATCGCCTCCATCCTGTATGCCTACAAGAGTTCCATGGAGGAAGCCACCAATTGACAAAAGGTGAAGCATATCCACTCCTGTCTAGACAGCACCACCCAGGAAATCATGACTCCCCATTTTAAGGAGTGTAACACCTGGGAACAGGTCTGCACCACCCTGATCCAAGAGTTCGGCAGCAACCAAACCCTGGCCAACCAGAAGCAAGCGTTCATGAGCATTTGACTGAACAAAGGAGAAAACCTTATGGAGTTTGCCAACCAGTTCTACGCCCAGGCCCAACCTCTGGTCACAACGAACTGTATAACTCTGGATGACGCCATCACCGCTGTCATCTCTGCCTTGGGGTCCTATCCTGAGGTCCAAATGTACATTATCAGGCAGAAGAATGGGTTCACCTGTATCAGGGAGATTAAGGAGGCCCTCAACGAGATCCCTGCCTTGATCCTATACTTTGAGGCCACGTCTACTGGCCCCTCTAATCGCCCTAGGGTCCATGTAGTCAAGAACTAGAAGAACCCCCATCCTCAATGCACCTATTGCAATGGCTTTAGACATAGCGCTAAGACCTGCTGGAAACGTCTTGCTGAGGAGGCGGGAAAAGGGTCGTCAGCATGAAGGACGAGGCGCTCCATGCTGACATCTCTGCCCAGCCTCAATTATCCCCTGTGAATAAGCCAGAAGCCATTGTTTCCGAGGAAGTAGTTGAAGTATCTGATGACAATAAAGACATTGATACTGCTTACTCTTCTTCTGATGATTCTCCCATGTTCCTTATATTACCACCCCAGTTTGGAAGTTTGGTTACCCGAGTTGCCATCTGGGTCCACAAGATTCCAGTTTCCGCCATAATTGATAGTGGCTCCCCCATGAACGTCATCTCTTCCAAGCTGATGAAACGCATCAAGGTTGCTTCCAATATGCCGCACTACAAGGAGTATGGAACAGCTGGCCCCCAGTGCACCCGATCCATAGGGGCCTATTCCTCTCTAACAATTTGGTTCAGAAAGCTCACTTTAGATACAACCGCCATCGCTCTGGACAATGCTAGCTATGATCTGCCCCTTGGGACACAGTTCCTTTGAGACTATTCGGTGGTTCTCCACTATGATGGTGGTTTCCTCTCCCTTCTAGGGCATCGAGTCCATCTGGTTTTTGAGACTGCTCATGACTCTAGGGCTGAGGTCAAGGCCTGAGCCTGCCTATTAGAGACTGAAGGATGAATCAATTAGCTTGAATATCACATCCGGGGCTCTTGAGTCCGACTACCCCCTCCTGCTGTTATTGGATTAGATGGGATGCCAATCTACTTGCCCAGGCAACTACCGTACCCCAAAATCCCAAGTCATTGTCAACAATTTGGTCCACATCAACATTCCCTTGGGGTATTTACTGGAGGTCCAAGGCCTAGATAACCCATTTCCCAAGGAAGTGCTGACCTGCCCCAGGATCCTTGATCCAGCATATGCCAGATCTATATCAGTGTTGCTAATCAACCTGACTGACAAACCAAAAGTTGTAGGTCTGAACCAACCCACCACTTACATCCATCTGTTACCGATTGGGGCTGTTGCTGACATTCAAAGCTTTGGGGACTTAAGGGACTTTGGCTTGGAGTCACCACCCCTGGTTAATTTGGTCGATGCTAATATAGGGAAGGACCTCTCTGACGAACAGCGACTTAAAGTTCAGGAGCTCCTGGAGGAATACTCGGACCTATTCTCCACTTTGACCTACTATTTTGGAAGGATGAACGGAGTCCTCCACCATGTAGAGACTGGGGACGCCCCCTTTTCAGTCCCGGCCTTACCAAAAGAGCAAGGCTGAAGAGGCCCAGGTCATGGTAGAACTCAAACAGCTCCTTGACGCTGGGCTCTTGGTCCCTTTACGTAGTCCCTGGTCCCTTCGCGTAGTCCTTGGTCCTCCCCTCTTCCGCTGGTCCAAAAAGAAGGATGGAAAGCACCAGGTGGTGATGGATTATTGATGACTCAACTCCATCACCAAGAAGAACAGCTATCCTCTGCCTCATATTGACAATTCTCTCCGTCTGCTTGTGGGTTCCCAGTACTTCTCAGCCATGGACCTTGCTAGCGGGTATTGGCAGGTTGAGCTCGCACCTGAAGACCGAGCCAAGTGTGCTCTAATCGCCCACGAGGGGCTGTTTGAGCTCACCCAGATGCCCCAAGGCCTCTGCAACGCCCCAGCAACATTCCAGCGTGCCATGGATGGGATCCATGGGGACTTGAAGCTCTCCTGTGTCCTCATATACCTGGATGACATCACCATTTTTTTGTGAACCTTTAACGGACATGTAGAACAACTTAAGGAAGTCTTTGAGCATCTCAGTAAGGCCTCCATCAAGCTCAAGCTCTTGAAGTGCTCCTTTTTCCAGCCTGAGCTAGAATTTCTAGGACACAAGGTCTCCAAGCGTGGCATCCAACCTATACCCAACAAAGTTAATGCCATAGAAAAGATGTCGCGCCCCTGAAGCCTACGCGATATTCAAGTCTTTCTAGGTATGGTGGGCTATTACCATCAGTTCATCCCACGGCTTGCCAACCTAGCCGAGCTGTTTTTCTACCTCCTACAAAAGAACGTACCATTTGAGTGGCGACCTGAGCAGGAACAGGCCTTCAACTCTTTATGTACGGCCTTATGTATTAAACCTGTTCTAGTTCAACCTTGCTTCGACCAACCTTTCTTGCTGTTTAAAGATGCAAGCAACGTCGCCATTGGGGCTATCCTGGCTCAGCACGATGAGGACCAAGTCGATCATCCTGTGGCTTATTTTAGTAAGACGCTAAGCAAGGTTGAGAAGAACTACAGCGTCACCAAGAGGGAATGTCTACCCATTCTATTAGCCATCAAATATTTTTGGCCCTACCTCTACAGTACACATTTTACTATTATTATAGACCATCCTTCCCTCTGGTGGCTGCAACAAATGAGAGACCACGATGGTCAGTTGGCCAGGTGGGCCCTACAACTGCAAAGCTACGACTTCAACATCATCCACCGCGCAGGCGCTATACACTAGAATGCTGACGGCCTCTCCAGGATGCCGGTCTTAGCAGTCCTGACCCCAGAGGAAGATTGGCTCTATGACCTGATAGGACAGCCTGAACGATGGGAACTGAAAACCCACAAGGTTCAGGACAAACTCCACCAAATGACTCAAGACACTCAAATCAAGGATGGGCTACTCTACAAGAGGGTCAGCAAGAAGTGGCTTCCCTACATCTGACCTTCCTCTTAAACTGACATCATCTTGAAAGGCCATTCTACTGTTGGACATGGTGCGGTTAAGAAGACCCATTAATGGCTGAAGTCACACTGCTACTGGGACCAAATGGTAGAAACCATCCAAGAGGTTCTGGAAGCTTGTATGACCTGCCAATCCCAGGACTGGGCCAACCCTCAACATCAGCACTCAGTTGTTGCCCCGACCAAACCTTTCAATGTCATTAGTATTGACATGGTGGGTCCCCTTCCCACTGGGCTGCATGGTCACAAGTATATTATCCTAGCCATAGACCACTTAACTAAGTGGGTCGAGGCGATCTCAGTCCCTAAAGCCACTGCTAAGGCTACCGCCCTATTTCTTGTTTGCTCCATTTTCACCCAGCATGGGTGCCCCCAGACCTTGCTTTCGGACAATGGGTTGAACTTCACCTCCCAGATAGTACAGGAACTAACTTTGCTATTTGGCACCACCTAGAGTTTCGCTGCCTGATACCACCCTTCTACTAATGGGGTGGTAGAACGCGCTAACAGAACTCTTGTTTCCATTCTACAAAAGTTAGCCGCCTCATATCCTGCCCGTTGGAACCATTATCTGCCCAGAGCCTTGCTTGGCTACCGGGTAAGCTATCACCATGTCATCAAGATCTCCCCATTCGAAGCCCTGTACATGAGGGCACCTTAGCTGCCCAGTAGCATCCAGCCCCTGCTCGAAGCCTCCACCCCCAAGAACTCCAATTTAACTATGATGGCTCTACCTAATGAAATTGTCTGGCTCCAAGCCCAAGCCACTCAAGGCATTATCACCACCACTGGAAGAGAGACATCCTAATCAAATCTCGGATGACCCTCCTTACCAGATTTTCAACTAGGTGACCTCATTCTCTTTTATGATCATTGACCTTAAGGCTGACAGAATAAGCTTGACGTACTGTGGTCTGGACCCTACAAAGTCATACATAAGGTGAAGTCCAAGTACTCCATTGCTAACATCAATCAAGGGACTGTTGTAAATTGGGTGCATGGTCAGTTCCTCCAGCCGTATACCCCCTCCAACAGGATCTTGAGGGGGCCTTGTCAGGATCTGAGATAAAAATTGTATCAAATTCCCATCTTCCAAATCTGGCCATGCCAAATCAGTTGTCGAACCTACCCAAGCTTAATCTATTTCAGGATCATCCACACCTATTCCTGAGTCACGTGGGGTGGCAACTCCACCCATTCAATCAGGTGAGCGACACTATCCATTAAGGATGCCCATGAGGAGGCCATTCCAGAAGATCAGTAAAGATCCTGATCAGATGAGGCCCCAACAATCCCGAAGGCACTGAGTCCCAACGCACCCTATAAATATCGAAGCTTTTTAGTTTAATAAAATATTCAGTATTCTAACCCATTTTTCCCGTTTCCTCCTTGGTGCTCTTTCCAATTTTTCCAGCTTTGAGCCACTGCGAACCCCGGCGCCAGTCTAAAGAACTGTAGTGCTGACAATCAAGTTGCAAATATCATTTGTCTGACTGCTTCCAAGCTATCAAAAACCTTTTGTACCCCATCATTTTAAGTGTAGATGGTGGCAAAAGTTTGACATCAGAACAAACTTGAAAGACAATACCTTGTCCTTGACTTTAAAAAATGACCATAAATTAGTTGTCCCTTTGGCAAAACCAAATTCTCGAGGCAATCTGCCCCACTGGCCTGATATCCAAACACTCAGTATTAAACCGTTGCTGAAGCCCTCTTTGGAAGTTCCCTTACCTTCATGTCTGGAGGGGTTGGAATATTCATTTGATGCAGCTTCAGCCAATGTACTACCAGATCACTTAGAGTTTGATTGCAAGTTTAAGCTCACCGTTGATCTGGTACATATATATTCCTCAATTTACCCTTTATCTGTGCAGTAAAAAGCGGCCTTAGATGTATGGGATAAGTAGCAGTTAGCCAAAGGCGCAATTTTTCAGTGAACCTCCCCTGTAAGCTCACCAATTCTCTTTGTGGAGAAGGCATGGTACTATTAACATTTGGAAGATTTGATGGATTCCACCAAACTGGTTGCACAGGGTAAAGCCCACTGAGCAACGGATGAGCGTTATGAGGATTGCTGGACCCCAATATATAAAAAATGATTATTTTATTAAGGAGCTATTTCATTAGCAATACAATCATTTTAACAATAAACTTAATGACTCTTCCATTACTCTTTCCTAATCTTCTATTCCTTCATAAAAACCTCCCTTCTTCTCATTATCATGCTCAAATATTAAATCTTGGTATTCCTCAGCAGTTTTAACATGCTCCATCTAGTAATTCCCTATTTTGCTATGATCTAAAGGTTTCATTTGAACATTGAGGCTTTGGTGGAATCCCCCAATTTGCCAAACCATAATTGCTTTGATCAACTCACATCACCTTGACATAATCTATTGCTCAATCTTGTAGCTTGCTTCAAATCTAAAAATGATCTGCTGGAACTATAGATTACTGTCCAGTCATATTGGGATCTCGACATTACCCCCATTGACTAGATGATAAGCTTCTATTGCTTTTATGGCTGAAGGAACTTCGTGTATACTCAGTTGATAATATGGCCACCCGCAGGTTCCTTAATAGTATAGGCATCAACCCCAGTCTTCTCAAATATCTCAAATGGTCCAATTTATATTCTGGCAAGCTTGTTCCTTCTTCTGAACTCATGTTGGTCATAGAACAGAACAAGGTCTCCAACCCAAACTGGGGGAGGCTTCTGCATCTACACTGGTTGGATGCCTGATCCCAAATCTTCTGGCAGACTAGTAGATTATGCTTCAGTTTGGAGTTTAATAAGCATGTATGTTAAGGCAGACTAATAGCATTGGGGCTCAACTCCACTGTTATTCTCCACAAAGGAATAGAGCAATGCCAGCAACGCTGGATGTCTTCCATAAAGTAGTTGGAAAGGGCTCTTGCCGGTTGCTAGGTGGCTAATATTGTACGCAAAGACAGCTGTAGATAAGAGTGTACTCCATTCCAAAGGTCGATCATTTTCAAGCTTGCGTAGAATATTTACCAAGGTTCCATTGACCTGTTATACCATTCCATTAGATTTGTGGTGGTAGGTGTAGTCAAGACCATGCAGATTACCATTAGTTTGTTCAACTTGGGCAGGATATGCAACGTGAAATTGGTTCCATTGTCCATGAGGATTAAATTTCAGACAGGTATGTTGCTGTATAACACTCCAGGATGAACTTGGCGGTGATAACAGCCCCTAAATCATTAGTCACCCTTGCTTCCACCCATCTTTTCAAATATCAATGGCTACTATTATATATTTGGAGAAGTTTGCGCCAGTTGGCAGAGGCCCCGCCACATCCAGAGAAACCGTATGCCATGCGAAATGAGGCTTAACCAGCTGGTAGATGGTCTTCCTGTGGAATGATTTCTTTACTTGGCACTGGTGACAACAAGCAATCATCTAAAGAACATCATAATGCATACTCTCCCACTAGTAATGGGGTAACAAGAACTCCAGCATCTTTCACAACCCTCCATGACCTACCGCTCTATGAGCATCCATAAGAATTGAGGGTCTAGTAGAAGGTTTTGGGAAACTCAGCATTGAGTTACCAATCCGCTTATACAGTTCCACATTGCGTACAAAGGATTCCATTGCAGCCCATCCAGCACTTTGATCACCTGTAGCAGCTCATCATAATATTTTCTTACAATCATCCTTTTGTACATTATGTCCACCAAATCCACCATAATGGTGACCGTCAGTAATTGGGAAAAATAGTCCGCGTTCTGGTGTTTTGCTCCTGGTCAGTGTACAATCTCAAAGTTATATGCTTGGAGCTTCAAGGCCCATCGCGCGAGCCATCCTTCAGGCTCACAGAGATTCTGTAGCCTATGCAAGGTTGTGTGATCTGTTAACACTTTAAATTTCACCCCATGAAGGTATACCTGGAACTGTTTATGTGTATATTACTGCTAAGCACTCCCGCTCAGTCATGGTGTAATTTTGTTCAGAACCTAAGCTTTGGCTACAATACGCCATGGGATGCTCCACATCATTATCACCCTTTTGGGATAGAACGGTCTTATGGCGGAGAGGGAAGCATCTGTTTGTACAAAAAAATCCTTCTTGAAATTAGGGTATTGCAAAATGGCGCTCTAGACAATGCGGTTCATAGAACACCAAAAGCGGGTTGACAAATTTTCTGTCCAGTCAAAGGTGCCATTCTTCTTTAATAGCTCAAAGAGCGGAGCCCCATATGCTGAAGTTGGGAATGAACCGCTGGTAGTAACTGACCATCCCCAAAAACAACTATATTGCGCTCATTACCTGGCTGAGAGATCTTTAATATTGCTTCCACATTTGCTGGCTGAGGACTGAGCCCTTTGGAGCCTATCACAAAACTGAGGTATTCCATTTGCTCCTTAAAAAGTGGTACTTTTGGGGCTTAATTTTTATGTTAGCTAAAGCAAGTCAGTGGAACAGTTGCTCCAAGTGAACAAGATGATTGGTGAACGTCCGCAAGAGATACATTATTATCATCAAGTTAGACTAGAACGCAATACAGCTTCAGATCACCCAAAATAGTGTCCATAGCCCGCATGAACGTAGCTGGGCGTTGCACAAACCCTGTGGCATATGTGTAGGCTAGAACAACCATTTTAAGGTGATTATAGCACATTTCTCTTGTTCCGCCGCTGGCAACTCAATTTTCCAGTACCCCAATACCAAGTCCATAGTGGAAAAATATCTGGCGCCACCCAGCTGATCCAATGCATTAACGATTTATGGGAGCAGGTACAAGTCTTATTTCATGATACTGTTAAGCTTCCTGTAGTCGATTAAAATTAGGTTGGTGCCATCATTTTTATTGACAATTAGCACTGGAGATGCCCAGGGACTTTTGACAGCTCTAACATTCCATGTTCCACCAATTTTTCTATCTCCTCAGATACAACTTCTTCCGTAATTTTTGAGCAACGGAATGGCCTTGACCAAATAGGAGGGTGGTCCCTAGTGTCCAATCAATGCTTAATCCCACATGCACATCCCAAGTCATGGTTTTCAGAAAAAAGATTCGTTGGTATTTGTAAAAGGATCTATCAACCTGTCTTTCTGATCATCTGACAGGCCAGTTAGAGCCTCACGTGGAACCACAGTCATTACACCGGATGAGGCTTTTAATGGTAGCCTGAGATTATCCCATGAACCAAAGTCATGTATCCAGTGAACCTCATCAATAGTAAACAGATGCAGATAAGCCACAATTTGATGCCTTTGCACCTTCATAGATTCCTTCTGCAGGTTGGCTATCAACATCTTCACTTCCCCCTGCCCTGGTAACAGGAGCCCAGGAGCCACATGGAATTCGAGCCACAATTGCTGATAGGGTCCCATAATCTACCATATAGACCTTCCAGGATATCTATTTTGAGCTCCGTCCCTATTATGACCTGATGCCAAGAAGGTATGCTTGAAGCACTCGCCGCTCACAGAAGAATACCATCATACTCTTAAATCTGATTAGGAAGCTCTTGGGTCCTCCGCTTCATCCACCGATATTGAACAGGAATCACCCTGTCTTTGTATTCAGGATTAATTTGGCTAAAGCGGATGAAGTCCTTTGAAATTCCACTGTAGTTGAAGTAAATGGGGATCTGTTGAATTAGAATGCTAATGGTTTTTTCCACCATATTGACCATGGCCTCAAATTGACACATTAATGTGGTTCCAATCAGCATGTCATATTTGTTATTAGGTAAAACCACAGCAGGAGCAGATGCCCAAACTAAACTGAACCTCAAAGCAGCGCGCTGTAAACACTTTCTGACACAGTGCTCTGTGCCCCTGTGGTCCCATACACTACCCAGTGTTCTACATCATGCTTCATCGGAAGCTTAGCTATGAGCTTGGTGGAAATTATATTGTTAAGAGCCAGTATCTATAATCCCCTAATTTTAGTATTTAGTACAAAAAATTCACAGTATGTACACTCTAAATAAGAAGAACCGTTAGTGCTTATTAAATAAACATCCAATGGCTTTTGGTTATTCAGAAAAGTAAAAATATCAGCGCCAACATGTGGATACTTCTGGGCAATTCTTTATACTGGAATAATTACTTTCACCCCTCTGAAGCTGTGACATGTGTTGATGGTTCGCCACCAACTATACCATTCCGCTCAAGGATTTGCCATATGTATGGAATTCGAACCTCTCAGTGAAACTCCACCTCTGAGTTATTGAGGTCTCTCCCTAGCTTGAGCCAATAATGTAAGGGATCTGTTGATACAATAAATCATTATCTTGTGTCACAAAACTGACCTCAAGCAACTTCTGGGAATCCTCAGAGACAATTAGATTTGAGTTAGCAGAAGTAGAGCGTCCCATCTCTACTCTGCTTGCCCTTTTACCTAATCATTTGAGGGCAACTGGTACCGCATGTACATCCAGTTTGCGTGAGCAGCTAGCTGCATAATGGACTTGTTGGCCACACGAGAAACAAGTATTAGTAAATGGCACACGTCTTTGCATTCCACCCATAAATCCAGGTCTGAAATTAATTGCTGGATTATAATGTGGCTGAGGGCAAACTGGATGAGTAAAATGGGGGTGGAAAGGACTCGCCAGAGAATTAACTGAATGAATATTCCCTATCAGATTATAATCAGGTCATTGTTTTACCATATCTGGTGGGTATTTGGTAGCCGTCAGGGGCTTTCCATTCCACATTGGGAGCACTAAAAGTGACGGACAGATGGCGTTAATGACTGACAATTTTTCAGTAGCTCTGTACCCTCTTAAAGAATTTACAACATAGCATTATACAGTCCTCACTATGACTTGACAGCCGCCATCATCTCTATGCCCACCTCCTCATTAGATAAGACTTTTACTCCCAACAACACATGAGCCTCAGTCATGGACTGCTCCGCAAACTTTACCAAAGACTCATTCTTTTGAAAGGATATTGTCAAAAACTCTGCCTTGCGTTGAGCCATTTTTGCCTTGCCCTCAAACAGATGGATCATGGTCTCCTTCACTCCTTAATATACTACGGAACTACTCTTAAGGTAACATATAACCTGATCAGTTCATGCAACATCTAAAGCGGATAACAGCAGTTTAGCTTTCCACCAATTGGAAGCACCCTCCACGGCAAATTCAAACAGCTTGAAAAACATGTGTATGTTTCTGTCATGATGAAATGGAGGCAGCTTGTAGCTGCAGCCCTCACCCTCCATAAAAACTTCATTTAATTTAACTCTGCACAGTATAGCTGCTCAGTAGTGTCTTACACAAAGTCATCAAGTTGGTTGATTTGGCCACTCACAAGGTGCAGTTGGTGAAAATCCTTGGAAAGATGATCAGTTATATTTTTATTTTTGCAGAAAAGCATATTTTGATCCTGGGGTAGTGTATCCAATACAAGCTTCAGTTTCGCATATTGTGATAACTCAATAAACTGGGGCAATACTCCATCAAGGGGAACAAGTTGCACCATTGTGAGGAAAGTATGAAGTTATTTAATAAGTTGACCAACGGGCCCCCTGTAGTGAGCACCACTGTTAACTTTTGGCGGATTTGATGGATTTCACCAAACTGGTTGCACAGGGTAAACCCACTGATCAATGGAAGAGTGATATGAGGATCACTGTATTTCAATATATAAGAATCATAAAGTGTTTAATAAGGAGTTATTGCCTCAACAACATCAATTTAATTAATAATAAACTTAACGGCTCTTCCGTTACTCTTTACTACTCTTTTCTTCCTTCATAAAGAATTTCCCTCCTTCGCACTCTCACGCTCATCTATTAATCCTCAGTATTCCTCAGAGGATTCAACATGCTCCGCTTAGTAATTCCCTATTTGCTATGATCTAAAGGTTTCATTAAAACAATGAGGCTTTGGTAAAATTCCCTCAATTTGCCAAACCATAAAGAATTTAATTGACTCACTTCACCTTGACATAATCTATTGCTCAATCTCAAGGCTTGCTTCAAATCTAAATTATGGTCCGCTGGAACTATAGCTTATTGTTCAGTAATATTAGGATCTCAACAGGTACCTTATGCCCATGCATAGATTATAGGAATCTCAACAACGTCACAGTACCAGACTTACATCCCATCCCACTGGACTCACAGATTGCATGCTAAGTGGTTTAAGTAAAGAGTCTTCTACAAACTGGATTGTTTAAACGTGTTCAATCAGATCTGATCAAGTAGGGTCAGAAGTGGTTAACTGCATTTCATACCAGAAAGGAATTTTCCAATTTTCAGGTTATACCCTTTGGGCTTAAAAATGCCCCTGCGTTCTTTCAACTCTGTATTGATGTGGCTTTGGGGGACCTGCTGGAGGTATGCGTGGTAGCCTACATGGATGATATTCAGGTGTTTTCTCCTGACAATGAGTCTCATGCAGTACACCTTTGGCAGGTGGTGGAGCGTTTTAAAACTGACCTTACACTAAAAATAAGAAAATGTGAATTCTTCAAGTCCCAAGTCACCTTCCTGGGCAGTGTTGTGTTTGACCAAGGGCACATGGTATTTCCAGACAAGGAGAAGGTTATTTGTGAGTGGCCCACTCCAACTTCAGTTAAGGAATCGAGAAGTTTTGGGGACGTGTACATTCCTTAAGAAATTCACACCAAATTTTTATGAAGTGGAGGCGCCCTTGTATAAGGCGAGCGGTGCAAAAGTACTCCAGTGGTCACCAATTTTTCAGGATACCTTACAGGCGGTTAAGTGAACCATGTCGTCCTCTTCAATTCTTTTCCATGGTGAACCCAATAAAGAGCTCATTTAGGCTTCCTGATGCCTCCAACTTTGATATAAAGGCGGCCCAATTACAAGTAGGCAAAGATGGGATAGAGCATCCAGTGGGGTATTTTCCCAGGAAGATGTATACGCTTGATTTAAACTAAGCCATATATGATAAAGAGTTATAAGCAGTGGTTAAGGCGCTGACTTTTTAGCGTCATCACTTGAATGTCTCATCCCAACCCTTCCGTGTATGTACAGATTACCATGTCTTTCTGTACTATCGCGCACCTCAGGTCTTGACCCCATGGCAAACCCACTGGCTTGAAAACCTAGTCCAATTTGTGTTTTCTTATTACTTTACTAAGGGCAAGGAGAATGGTTTGGCGGATGCTTTGAGCTGCAACCCTGCACTAGCTTAGATCTTAAGGAGGTAGAGGCGTATAATACTCACTTGATGATTCTGCCAGGTAAGATTGTGTCTCAACTTCCCTCTCCCTCAGCCAACGGGACAGTTCTTGCTTCTCTGGAAAATGTGGAGGAATATAGTATGTTCAGAAAGGTAGTTTTTTCCCAGCATTTGTCAGCTGAATATACTATAGTCCTTTTTAAGAGCGCATTGAATCAGAAGGATGTTATCAAGGGTTAACACGTGAAGGATGAGATGGTGTGTGTCATGGAAACGGCAGAAGAAGTTTAGAACAGCCTTCCATTCATGATGCGTAAGCACCCAAAAAGCAAGCCAGAATACCAGAGGCATTGCCGACTGAACAACTTGATATAGAGCCAGGCATTGGGAAATGACAAAGTTTGTTGGTGCAGCACAACAGTGAGTATGACCCGATGATGAACCACAGTGAGCCCACTCCTGACCCAGGGGGCCTTGCTGCAGGGGTGGGATCACAGAGATAGTTTCGATGAGTTCCTCAGCATATGGGGTCATTTCAAATGGGGTGATAAGAAGATGGATTCTCTATTTCATTTGGTGGACATAAGCCCACAAGATTCCCATGTACCGGTACCAGAAGTTCGCGATAATGGAGTTGTTGAGCCAAAAGTATCAGACTTACTGAATCCAATTGATGGTGGAGGGGGCCATAGTGACCAAGAGTACTGGTAGAGCTCATCCGGTATACAGACTGATGGGCCACCAGGGAAACGCCATCAGGGATGCGGTAAGAAGAGATAATACAATTTTGTTTGGGTTTTTGGAAGAATTTATTGAAAGAAAATGAAAAAAATTGACAAATAATATTCTCAGTGCTATGCAACTGATTAAATAGTGGTCAATTGGGGTAGTGACAAGTTGGGATTGGGACCCTCAATTTTGACCTAACCGGCGAATTATTCAGTAATGGGCGGGTTTGTTCCTTGAGAACCAGTATCAAAAAGATCAGAAGTGGGCCAAGTTGCTGTCAGTTTGACCTCGAATATCTGAACCAAGGCTCAGCTACATTTTTGACAGTTAACATGATGGTGTTTGGCCCAACGAGCAATGGGAATGCCCCAAGGCCACCCCACATAGGGATGGGTCCATTTGGTTGAGAATGGGTTCAGGATGCCCAACCTGCCTGCATTTGGTCACTGGGCCATTCATTCGGTCAGTGGCATCACATAGGCTGCAACGCCCAAATTATCAACAGGGGACTTTAAACCCTCATCGATGGCATTTGATGCTATAGCCTGCCCATCGAGGGTGATTCCTGATGACTTTGATAGGGAGGGGTTTGTTCAATCAAACCATCAATTGAATTGGAACCGTTGGGTGTTCCAGCCAATAACTCAGTCTTCATGCTTTTCTTGCCATTTGAGATCTAAGCATCGGTTAGATTACCACTTGAATTAAATTTGGTTGATCTCAATTCCACAATCTCAGCGCAAATATTGCAGATTCCCCTTAACAGTTCTGCCAAGGTAAGTGTGGGTACTGGGGGTGGGATCCAAAGTGGAAGAGCTGTTACCCAGCGCTTGTCTACTATGTGAGCGATATCTCCCTGAGTAACGAGGGGTACTGCCATCCTCTTCGTGTCTTCTTCCTCAGAAATGGGAAAATGGCCTTATTAATGGCCAGAGGGCGTTCCCTGGGACTTACATTACCCTTTCCTTTTTCCAAAGGAAGGGTCCCTCCGCCGGAAAATTGCACAAGAGTCACATTCCTGTGCGCCTTGGGTAACTTGATCGCCATAATTGTCACAATCTTTTGGGGGGATGGGGAGCATTGGGGTGGGATGTGTGGAACGCTTCAACCAGGTCAGGTAATTTGCGCAATCACGCGCCTTGACCAAACTGTTTTCATAGGCCAGATACCCTTTCCAGGACACAAGATATTGTACCAAACATCAGGATTTCCAGGATGCTAGGATAGCCTCTACCTCAGCCTCTTCCCCATTATCAACTACAATAGGTTCTAGATCTGTAGGTATTGTACCCTTGAAGGGTGATAACTGGGAAACATGGAAAACAGGATGTTGCTTCCAATGCGCAGGGAGCTTTAGTTGGAACGCCCCATTCCCCAGTACCTCCTCTTCCAAATGGGGACCCAAGTGTTTACTAGCGAATTTATGGGAAGGGGCTTGAATATTTAAGTGATGGGTATCAAGCATGATGTAAGATCCCACCATAAAATCATGACCCATAAAAGGCGCTTATGATTGAAAACTGCTTGTAGTTGTCTATGGCTTTAGTGAGGTGTTCCCGCACTAAGGCTTAAGTTGATCTGATGTGAGCAGCGTGATCCGCGGCCACCTGGACCTCAGGGTGCAAGCACGGCCTGACTGAAAATGAAGGGTTGTAACCCAACGTTGCTTTATAGGGGAAAACCCCGTGGACGTGTGGGTCCCATTATTATATGCAAATAGAGCGAGGGGCAAGTCATTTGCCCAAGTATCCTGCGCAGCTGCAGCATAACAGCGCAGGTACTGTTCAAGGACTTGATTAACCCACTTGGTCTGTCCGTTGGACTGGGGATGATACGCCATAGAGTGACAGGGGGATATTTTCAGAATTGATAGAAGTCAACTCCAGAATTGCGCGGTGAACTGGGAACCACAGTCACTGATGATCTCCTGGGGGATACTGAACATTGAGAACATGTAGCGTACAAAAAGGCGGGCAGTTTCTTCTGACATAATTGCAGAAGTACAAGGTATAAAAAGGGAAAATTTTGTGAAGCAATCCACCACCACCACCATCATAGCTGTGAACCCATTAGAACAGGGGAGTTCAACGATAAAGTCCATGGACACCAATGTCCATGGCCCCTCCACCTGCTGTAAGGGGTGCAGGAAATCATTTTTACCTGAGCAATCCAAATTAGCCCTGGTGCAAGAAACACAATTGGCGATCCAGGCCAGAATCTCTTTCTTCAGACCTGCCCAATTGAAGGTCCTCTTAATCAAATCGATGCATTTTTTGTTGCTGGGATGTCCAACCATGGGGGGATCATGATGTGCATGGATTACCTTCAATCGGAAGGAGGGGGAACCCAAACATGAGAACAAAAGTAAATGAGTCCCTCCACCAAGGAGTATAGAGAATGTTTGTGACATGGGTGAGCTAACTGCTCGACTAACTCCACGCCCTCAGGGCAAGCCATTTGGCTGGCTAAAACCTGAGCCACTAGTGGGGCATCTGGAGCTAGAGCGATGGATGAGATGATGGGGGGAACGATTGACAGAATTTGGGCAGCAGGAATAATGTTAGCAAGGTTCAATTCCTCTGGGTCTGAGGAACAGTGGGCGGGGCTGCGACTTAGAAAATTTGGAAGCACATTGAGTGCCCTTTTTATGAATTTGTATTTTAGAGTTAAAACTGCACAGGTCCCAATAGGTTTGGGCTTGCTGATGTGCCAATTTTTGGGGTTTCTGAATAATAAAAAGAGCCTGGTGATCCGTGCAGACCATCAATTCATGCTGAGCACCCTGTAACAGATACCGCCAATGAGTTAATGACCACGCAATGGCAGCCAGTTCCTTGTCATAGATGGCCCATGACTTCTCTGTTGCCGTGAACTTCTGGGAAAAGTAAGTGACTGGGTGTTCTAAACCATCATGATCCTGAAGAAAGACCGCTCCCACTGCTACCAAAAAGGCATCACATGCAACAATATATGGCTTAGTGGGATTGGCATGCTTTAAAAATGGGTCGAGACACAAAAACCTCTTTGATTGATTCAAATGCCTGCTGGCATTTAGGCGTCCAGCAAAATGGTACATTTTTCCTTGTAAGGGGGTGGAGTGGTGCGGCCAGCTGGGAAAGTGCCAGGGAAAATTATTTTAGGAAAATGATGGTTCCCAAGAAACTCCAAAGTTGTTTCTGTGTAGTCAGGGTTGGCGATTCTCAGATTGCATCTAACTTGTTGGGAGGGATTGCATAACCATCCTTGAGGATGAGATTACCGAATAAGGTAACATCCTCCTTATAAAACTCACACTTGGAAGGCTTGACAAACAAGCCTGCCTTATGCAAGGCGGCCACAACTGCTTCCAAGTCAGTAGCATGTTTTTTGGGAGTTGGGGAGTGCACTAGGATATCATCGATGTATGCAACTGCACAGGTAAACTGAAGGTCGCCCAGTACATTTTTGATCATATGTTGGAATGTAGCGGGAGCATTTTTCAGCCCAAAGGGCATTACACAAAATTGGAAACTGCCACACTTCATCCAGAGAGCTGTTAACCATTCCTGCCCTTTCATTACCTGAATTTGGTTGAAAGCGTTCACCAGATCCAGCTCAGAGAACACATGGGATTTGGCAATTGCTTGGCTGATCATCTGCTCCAGAGGCAGGGGTAGGGATCAGAAACCTTTATTTTGTTTAAATGGCCATAATCTATGTAGGGACGAAGAGAACCATCCACTTTTCTTGCAAAGATGATGGGGGAGGCGACGGGCGAAGTCTCCTTGAACAACCAACCTTTTTCAGCATATCATCCAGCCAGGTATTGAGTGCAACTTCTTCCTCCGCTGTGTGGGATACAACAGGCAATTGATGTTTAACTCCACGGTCGTTTGAAACCTGCAATCAAACCTAGTGTGTGGAGGCAGACAATCCGCCTTTTCCAAGTCAAAGATTCTCTGATAGCGCATTAAGCTCTCAGAAAAATCATCTGGAATGCCCACAGAAGTGACTAAGGAAGTGATAGAACTGGTCCTTGCGTCTTATTAAGGGTGTTGATCAAGGAAAATTCTCCCTCCAGATGATCATTAGCAAATGACAATGTATTAGACTCCAAGTGAATCTTAACATGTTATCGGCGCCACCACCCCACACCTAAGATCACCGGAAATACTAGGTTCAGCATGGCCAAAAATCGATTGCAGAAGCTGAACTGGTGGATTAAAAAAAGTACCAGTCGGTGAATGATATATGAGGTCTGAGAAGCAGATGAGGCCACCATCACTGAGGGACCCGCCTCCATTCCCAGTTTCAATTGCTGAGCCAACTCAACACTCATGAAGTTCCCTGCAGCTCTGGTATCCACCAGGGCCTCAAAAGAAACATGGTGCAGAGCTGACACTAATCTTCATGGGCAATAGAAAATAAGCGAAGTTTTGTTTATTGGAAAATTCATCTGACTCTTTTGCAACTGAAGAAAAACTGGCATATCGGGGGTAAGGTCAGGGGTCTTTGCTGGAGCGAAGATTTGGAGTATGAGGGCGGGGGAAACGACTTCCTCCATCTGAGCCATACAAGATTTATTTATAGGTGACTCTGTATCAGCCAACTCAGACCCAGGGGTTACAACAGTATCGGTACCCAGATCTTCCATTATTTCAGAGATAGATGCATCATCAGTGTCTACTTTGGGTAAGCCAATCATAAAATTCCCCTTCTGGTAACGGGTGACATGGTGGGGCAAGGCGTTAATAATGGTCGCGGTGGCACATATTTGATCTACTGATCCTTGGATGGAGGACCAGACCTCATGATGAGCGGAACCCAAATCCAAGCCTGATCTAAAGACTGCCTGAAGCATATCAATAGAGAGACCTGACTCGGGGGCCAGTTCATGAAAGGTAGAAATCAAAGAAACTAAGCTAGAGGCTTCAGCCATGGCATAGATCAGTCTGAATAGGTGGTCTAATTGGGACACAGGGGGTTTCAGGGCAGCCAACATGACAGCCATCAGTGAGGTGGAGTCTCCTGCTTGTGAGGAAGAGCGCAAAAGACCTCTCACCCAATGGCGGGAATCCCCATACACAGCATCTAACAACGCGAGCCCTTGTTGGGCATGGGATAACGTGGAAGCGTTATTAAGTGCAATTGCTGTACACATTTGCACTTCAGTGAGCGCGTCGAGAACTTGATTGGCAATCTCCCAGGAGGGGACACTCAAACTTCCCTCTGGGCTAGTGGAAGGAGGAGGAGGCGCAATATGAGCAGCTTGGGTAGATTGAAGAAGATTTCCCAAGGTAGAGCGGATAATTCTCCCAAAGTTGGAAAGTGACCATACAAACAAAAAACAGCAAACTACTGATTGCACATTCATTTGGTAAAGGGTAACCACTGCAGCGCCCAGTTTGAAGAACAAGGTGGAAGTGGCTGTTAATAATGATTGGTTGATTATGTCATGGAAACAGCAGAAGATTTTTAGACCAGCCTGCCAGTTGGGATGCGTAAGCACCCAAAAAGCAAGTCAGGATGCCAGAGGCATTGCTGACTGAATGACTTGATATGGAGCTGGGCATTGGGAAATGACAAATTGTTGGTGCAGCACAACAGTGAGTATGATCCTGATGACAAACCACAGTGAGCCCACTCCCGACCCAGGGGGCCTTGCTGCAGGGGGTGAGATCACAGAGATAGTTTCGATGAGTTCCTCAGCATATGGGGTCATTTCAAAAAAGGTGGCAGAGAGATGGATTCTCTCTTGAAATTGGTGGACGTAAGCCCACAATATTCCCGTGTACTGGTACCAGAAGTTCGCGATAATGGAGTTGTAGAGCCAAAAGTATCAGACTCACTGAATCCAATCGATGATGGAGGGGGCCATAGTGACCAAGAGTACTGGTAGATCTTATCTGGTATATGGACCAACAGGCCACCAGTGAAATGCCATCAGGGATGCAGTTGGAAGAAAAATAAAATTTTAGTTTTCTATGGTAAATTTCTATTGAAGTAAAACAAAAAAATCAACCAACTTCTTTCTCAGTGCTATGCAACTGATTAAATAGTGGTCAATTGGGGTAGTGACAAGTTGAGATCAGGACCCTCAATTTCGACCTAACTGGCAAATTGTTTGGGAATAGGCGGGTTTGTTCCTTGAGAACTGACATCAAAAAAATTGGCAGTGGGCCAAGTCGCTGTCAGTTCAACCTCAAACGTCCAAACTGAGGCTTGGCTACAATTCTGACAGTTGGCATGATGGCTTTTTGGCCCAACGAGCAATGGGAATCCCCCAAGGCCACCCCACATAGGGACAGGTCCATTTGGTTGGGAATGGGTTTGGGACGCCCAACCTGCCCGCGCTCAGTCGCTGGGCCATTCGTTCATTCAGTGGCATCATATTGGCCGCAATGCCCAAATTATCAACAGGGGACTTCAAACCCTTATTGATGGCATCTGATGCTATAGCCTGCCCATCAAGGATGATCCCTGACAACTTTGGTAGGGAGGGAGTTTGTTCGATCAACCCATTAATTGAATTGGAACCATTGGGTGTTCCAGCCAATAACTCAGTCTTCATGATTTTCAAGCCATTTGAGATCTTAGCATCGGCCAGATTATCAATTAATTTTAATTCATTTGATCTCAATTCCACAATCTCAACGCAAATATTGCAGATTCCCTTAACAGTTCTGCTGAGGTAAGTGTGGGTACTGGGAGTGGGATCTGAAGTGGAAGAGCTGTTACCCAGTGCTCGTCTACTACGTGAGCAAGATCGCCCTGAGTAATGAGGGGTATCGCCATCCTCCTTGGTGTCTTCTTGCTCGGGAATGGGAATTTGGCCCTATCAACGGCCAGAGGGCATTCCCAGGGACTTACAGTGAGGTTCCAGGGGTGCTTATGGGTTCCCGCCAGAACACTTCACCTGGAAATCATCTGGGACCATCATGATGGAATCACCATTGTCCTTCTTGGAAAAGTGAAGACACTAGAGCTAGTTTACCGCACTTACAATTGGAAGGGGTTAGACGCTCAGGTAGGCAGGTATTGTAAAGAGTACCTGGTTTGCAACCAAATGTGTTTAAACTGACAGCACTAGCGGGGTTGTTGGTACTAGCTAAAAAGGCAGAAGAGCCTTAGACTTCTTTATTTGGTGGATTTTATTTTGGAATTGTCTGATCTGATGGCTTTGATGCTATCATGGTAGTGGTGGGCCGTTTTATAAAGTTCACCCACTTTATACCCTGTAGAACCACAGTTACTGTAGGCTGAGATGGCTCGGCTCTTCATCATTCATGCCTTTGCTCTTCAAGGGTCCCCCAAGAAATAATCAGCGATCATGGACCTCAGTTTACCTTTGTTGTTAGGGAAGAGTTGTGTAAGAATGAAAATCCTTACCTGCCGTTCAACTGCCTATCACCCCAATCAGATGGGAAAACTGAATGAGTGAACCAGTGCCTAGAACAGTTATTGCGGTGTTACACTTCTGCATATCATTCAGATTGGGTTTCCCATCTCCCCATAGCCCAATTCATTATAATAACGCCCAAAATGCATCAATTTTCCCCCTTCTTCACAAACTATAGCTTCAATACCGCCTTCAACATGGAGACCAGCTGTGGATACAAGCCTTAAGCGGTGGTGAAATAAGCAAAATGATTAAGGAAGTACACCAGGGGGTGAGCGCGAATTTAGATGCGGCCATGCAGACTTATAAGGAGAATGTGGATGGTAAGAGATGAGTTGGACCAGCGTATAAGGAAGGAGATTTCGTGATGCTGGATGCAAAAAACATACTGATCAAGCAACCATGCAAAAAACTGGGACCAAAGAGGATGGGCTGTATCACATCATTATAAAAGTTGGGCAATGCCTCATACCAGTTGAATCTCCCCCCTCATTTTAAATCTTTTCCGTCTTCCATGAAAGCAAGCTCACGTTGTTTGATGGACCCCACTGGATACTCCTGAGGCTTATTTCTTGGATGGGGCGCTGGAGTGGGAAGTGGAGGAGATAGTAGCCTATCATCAGGTAAGAAGGAGACTTGATTATCTTGTATCCTAGAAGGGATTTGATGCAGCGGAGACACTTGGTTCCAGTGTGGGACTGTGTCCATGTCCAAGATTTAATTGTGCAAACCACGAGCGTTTACCTGAGGTTGCAGGTTTAAGTCCAATCAAGCCATCACTGACATGAAGTTGGTCCCTGCTCACAAAATCTTTTCCTTATCAAATGTACCTGGAGGGGGTGGAGCCCATAAAAGAGGAGAGGGTATTGTCATGCTCACATGACTATATTGAAGGGGTCAATTGCATGATTAGTCTGGGCGCCAAGATTCCAAGAAGGTTAAGTCAAACAGGACCTTCCTGACTTAAGGCACACATTGGACTAACGCTGGGTGCAGGCTAGGTATGCTCAGGTTAGTTCACAGGAAGTGCAACCTGCCATCCATGTGTCACAACAATAGTGTTAAAATGGACATGCTACCATTTAAATAACATTGACTTAATTTGATTACTTGGTGTACGGTGGTTCAAAACCTGTTCAATTTATGAAATTTCTAACTCAGGTAAGCCTCAACTTAAATTGATCACTTGAGTTTGGTTGATTTTAAAGTATGTTACCCTGTCAGATGGAAGCGTGCACATATTGGTGCACCAGGGCTTAGTACCACTATCACCAATTGCTTATTCCCGCAAAGTAGCATAAATATTTTTATTCAAGAACAACTAATATCGTTGGTCATCTTTCCCTTTAATAAACTCTTTGTTAGTTTTACATTTTTTCTTATGTTAACTTGGGAGAACTTGTGCGTGGACCTCTTTGAGGAGTCCTTACACAATGTTAGCCATGTTATTTTGAAAACTTTACCCTCTCATTTGGTGCACAGATGGTCCGTTTGGGTCCCCTCTAGACCGAAGTAACCTTACACTCCTGCACATAACACCGCTTGGATATGGACTCTTCTTTGGGGTCCACCCAGGTCTTGCAGTTTGTATGATTCCTATTACTCTACTCCACGCTGAACACCCTAGCCTTATGTTATTTTGGTTCAAGCACCTTCTATGGGGCTATCTTTCCCTTAATACTGACGACTAGTTCCCTTGCGTTGGTCCTGTGCACCGTGCACCACCACGCTGGTAACTGGAGAATTATAGACACTCTCCTGACTTATCCCCCTGATCTTTGCTAATTTCTACTAGTTCTAGAATTATTACACATAGCCCAATTTTTCCTTATATATTTACAAGGATGGAAGTGCTAATTTGAATGGGATCTGGGCTTTTTTTTAGTACTAGATGGTAGGGGATCTGGGATTTACCTAAATTGTTTAAGCTGCTTAAAGAATACAAGAACCATAAGATGATCTACCACATTATCTTAAGCTAACATCTTCTTACAGTCCCCTTTACTCTATAAAAAATTATTTATGCCTGTGCAGTTGTAATTTTAGCCTAAGCGCCATTTACAACAGGCTTGGGAAATCAGATAAGGCTGCAATAATAGCAGTACAGGGTGCTTAGGGTCAATGAAACCTTAAAGAGGTTGTAATTTTATATGAAGATAATAATAAGCTATATATTAGAGCCTTAAAGACTATAAGGGTTTCTTAGGCAGAAACTTAAAACAAGGGATTGGTAAAATTTAAGGGAAATGCGAAAGTTGTAAGCTCACTCTTCAACAAGGCATTAAGGCATAGATGGTTAGGTTAATATAGATCCTGAGCTCACCAAATTTGTAATGATTTTGTCACCCCAGAGCCCAATGGCCATCCAAAATGTGTTCTTGATGAAACAGAGACAACTTTAATGATAAGTGGAAAGGTAAATGTGGATTATGAAATTCTGGTTGGGTGATGGCAAGTTGTTCACCACCAGCTGGGGTGTGGTGATCTCAATAAACTTAAAGAACTCTCTAGTCACAAGATAGTGAAAACCCCTTAAACTTTCACTCAGTTATTGATTTCATATAGGCTAATATTAGGTTAAGGTACAGTGGATTGGCATTGATCCATCCCAGAATCTAGTCATCTGATAACCCATAAGAGCATCTTGCAGATTCCACATTTGTCTAACATTAGGTTGAGGTTTGGGAAGGGCGTACATACCCAACTAGTCTCTTATCACCTATGGAAGCCTTGTAGATTATGTATTTATTTAAAAGATTGTTGGAAAATGGGAATTGATGCTAAGAACCTTCCAGGTGGTCTTTAACCACTGTTAGTTCAGTTTAACTTTTTAAACTGATTCATATCTCAAATCATTAGATAACTAAGAAAATTTGGGTCTTTATTTGTAAATTGGGAGATGCGGAACAAAAGTTTAAATGAGTGTGAAGATCAGCCATTCCAATATATAAAGCGCATTGGTGAGTTAAAGTGTCGGTCTAACTTATCTGTGGAAGCCACATAAAGAGTATTCCTAGGTGGGTCATAGCTTAAAGGTACTAAATTTATTTTATTGCGATTAAACCTATTAAAATTCCCATTGGGAACGCATATTACAACCAGCAAATTCATTTTATAAACATTATGCTTAAGTTTTTATATTTTATATTTTTGATATAATTTTGTCATATCCCCCCACTAAGTTAGAACCTTCAAAATTCTCTGGTGGAAGTAATTTGTTCCACATATTTTGTACGTGACCTTTTTGGTAGGAAGTTAGGGATTACCATTCAGAAAGCCAGGGGTACTTAAAAGCGTCAAAGTTTACCCTATAGGTCACTTGGTGGGTACAAGAGGTCATGATAGCCAGCAGTCTAAATGGCATTCTCCCCAACCTCTTACTCCACCATCAGAGGCCATCTGAACTGATGTAGGAGGTGTTGGGGTTGGGTTTTCTTGAGAAAACGGCTGTAGCCCATCTTATAGGCTGTTATTGTCTATAAGCTTCCAAGGTAAGTTTAGATTTGGAATAATTAACATTAAATCCACTCAAGGGCTAATCACCATCTGACATGCCAACCTTGTAATGTACTGGCTTTTTTCAGTAGTTGACAAAGACGTTGGGTAACACCAACCAGGTAATTGTCATAAATCAGAAAGCACCTCAAATACAAACTCTGGATTCCCGTATACCACTATTTTGGGGTTGAATCAGAACTTGAAGAAGGGTTAAGATGATACTTAACCATAACAGCGTCCCTTGACCCCAGGAGAGGGTAAAGAGGAATTTCACCAAGCGACTGAGTTCAAATCTCTTGGCAAAGAGAAAAGGCATTCATATTTGTATATTCTGTTAAATAAAACAGGAGAAAAGGATTTCATAATATAATTTATTCAGAAAAAACCACATAAATACACAGAGTTTAAAATATGAATTCTCTTCAATTCTTTTTTAAATGGGCATAAATATTTTCTAGGCTTGTTTAAGTCTATTAAATTAGCCATGTTGCAAGTTTAAAGCTTAATAAATTTTAAATATATAAGAATTTGGCATTTGCACCAAACTAGGAAAGCCTATTTATAGGCATGATCCTATGAGTTTATACTCTTTTAAAATAATGATGATGGAAATGAAGACCATTTTTATGTTTCTTACTAACAAGGATTCATGCATGTAGAATAGGTGAAGTACTCCATTTGCTCAGAGATTCCGCCATTCTGAAATGCCTATGTATAAGGGTTCCCCTCAATTCCCATAGCTGAGGCGATTTGGCATTACTTTTTGATTGTTTATTAGATAAATGCCCCATATATTTTAAAGCTCAGATCAGTTGGGTCCCTCAAAAACAGAAAAGGGTGTTCACTCATCGTTAGTTTGGGTGTCATCTCTGTGACCCACCTAAAATGCAATTTCTATTTTTTTGTTATTACTTCTATTAATAACAATATGATGGTTAGGAATATCCTGTACCTTCACAAGCCTGGCCAAAATAGAACCTAAAATACTGATTGGATCTTTAGATGTCAAATCTAGAATCCCAATTGTGTGATGGCAGGCTGTATATAACTGGCCAAGGTGCAGTGAGTTCTAAGCTCAAACCAGCCACTAGTTGCCAGATGAGGAAAATAAAAGTGTTTTCTTGGCCAGTGACTTCATATAAACTCATTATCAGGTTGAGGTGCAGTGGAATAAATGTAATAGCCTGTCCTCTAGTAACCTGTGCACCCTGAGGGGTATCTTGCAGCTTCCATAGGTATCTTGCCTCAGGTCATGGTGAAGGAAAGGTGCACAAGCTTAAACTTGTAAACCTTTCCAAAAAATTCATTAAGCCAGGTGGTGCCTGCTACTCTCCTTTTTATATAAAGCCTAATACTATCCTCAAATTACTTAGTTGGTTGTATGTTGATAGGATTAACTCTTGTGTATATAAATTTAAAAACTATACCACAAATAAAGCAAAGTTTAGCCAGATAAGTTCTCAACTACTTCTGCCCATTTTCTTAATTCCTAAACTTTCCTAAACCCCAATTTTTTACTTTAACTTTTGTGGTAATATCAACTTGACTTTGTCATGAATTTTGAATCTCAACCCTATATGCCATCTCAACCTTTATTCCCCAATACCAATTTGTCAGGTTATGGTTTACTTTTGCTGATTGAATATCATGACTATGAGGATATAATATCTGGATTTATAGGCTTTTAGAAAAGGTTTAGCAAACTAAATCAGGGAGCATCCAACTATGAAGTTCCCCAGATCTCTCCTAATCCAAATTATTATGAAAATTTAATACCTGACCCTTTTCTTCAAAGCACAAATCTAGATAGCCTGAAACAAAGAATTAGTTGCAGCATCCAAAAACAACTCTTCCAATAACTAAAGTTCATTCCATTAAATATAGTCAATGCCTTACAAGTGAGAGCAATGGACTATTAAATCTTGTCATTTTATAATTTTCTAATAAAATCATATACTTCCCAATCGTTTGCTTTTCCTCTTTGTTTAAATAATTTTGTGCATCATGGTGTTCATTGTAACTTTTACCATGAACCATAGAAGGATAGCTACCCCCTCGTCAGCTAGAGGGCTTTGGGGCTATCACTGTAGAGTTGCTTAGTCGCCTATAGGTTTTGTGGGAACTGCAAACTTCTACAAAAGCTTACTTGGCTACCACTGGCCCTTAAAAAATAAATAACCACACTTTAAAGTTCTGATGAAATGTAGCGTGGATCTCCCAGTAATACACTTCATGTTCCCACATAGACCCTTTCCCAAACCCATGGTTTTATCTGTTATATTATTGTATTCTCAAGCAGTTCTTGCACCCACCTTTTGAGAACCATTTTTTTTGTGTGCTGGCTACTTTCTCAAAGTCATGCATCTCCTGCCCTTAAATAAAACTTTCCTTTGCCTCCGACTGTACCTCTGGATCTGAGTGACAAGGCTCTGGCATGTCCAGCAGTTGAGCTTCCTCTCGCATCTCATGACGCATCAACTTGTCATCTCCATAATATTATGTTTTCAGCCGCTGTGGTTCATTCACCTCATGATGGGGCCACCAACCCTCTTGCCACAGTTTCCTTCCCACGTCTGTATTAATTTCTTCCCTTATCCAAATATTGACTGTGTCTATAGATTTGTGATTCATCCTCTTCACTTGGTCTTTTCTTGCCCAGACATTCTGATGACTATGAGGAGCCCCTTTCAAGCTGTAATTCATGAGGATATGGCATTCCAGCACTCTTAATCTCCATCCCGTGACTTTCTGTCACTGCTAAGTCCACAATGCCCTTTTCCTTCACAGACCCCAATAAACTTAATTTCCTAGGATATGATAACTTATTCCTCCATTCCCTTATTCAACATACTGGCATCATGCCATCACTCTACCCTAAATATAAGTTACCCTGAGAGAAATGAAGTCTGGGTGGTCCAACCTTGTTAGAAGTTATGGAAAAAAGTAAAAAGTAATGTAAGACTTTCTACAAAAGGCAATAAAGTCAGATGGTGCTTACTACCCTCTTTCTTATATATATTCCCTACTACTATCACCACATCTTTAGCTGGTTGTATATTAAGAGGAGTGGGCTCTTGTGGAAAATATTTCAAACTACACCTCCAAAATAGCAAAATTACTTTAGGTAATTTATTCCCTACTGATGCCCATTCTACCACATTTTTCTCAATTTAATGAACAGCAAAACCTTTTAATTTTTTGTAGTAATATCATCTCAATTATGCCACATATTTTTTTCAAAAACCATAAGTTGATTTTATCTTTTTATTCCCCAAATATCACTTTTAAAGTTTACAATCTACTTTGCTGATTAAACTCTTGAGCCCTGATGATGTAGTGCATCTGGATTTAGAAGCTTTTGGAAAGTTTGGGATACTAAATTAGAAGCAGCCAGACTTGGATTGCCACAGATCTCTCCCAACACTAGTTCTTGTGAAAATTTTAAGACCAACCATTTCATCCCAAGTGTGAAACTATAATCTGAAACTAGGAAATAGTTGCATCATCCAAAAATAGCGCTACCAATCCTTAAAGCTCATTCCCATTCTATAGACTATGCCCACACATATGAAGGAACTGGATAGTACAAAGTCTTTTCTCATTTTTATAAAAAAACATCTGCTTATCAATCATTTAGAAATTTATTTTGTATAATATTTTTTGTGCATCATTGTGCGTATCATGGCCATTTTCATGCACCCACAAAAAGGGCTAACTAACATCATCTAGAGGGCTTTGGAACATTGCTGTAATAGTTTCTTGTTCACCATATTGGTTCTATGGGAACTGTGAGTCTACATCTAAAGCTCACTTAGCCTCCCTTGGTACTTAAAAACTGGCCCATTGTCACCTATGATAGTCTCTTAGAATATGAAGCTCTTTAGACAGTTTTGGGAACTGGTAATTGGTACCAGAAAGTTTCAATTAGTCTTCAGCCAATGTTGATCATATAATAATTTTAAACTGATTTCAGATTTAATATAATGTATCATATAAGAAGATAGTTGTCTAACTGAGAAGATATGTAGCTCAAAAATTATAAATAGGGTGTGATATATCTGTTGCCCCAACCTATAAAGCAAACCATAGTAAACAATTGAATAATCTAGGCTTGGAAGCAATCAATCTCAGAATAGTTAGGTGATAAAGAGCCTAAAATTCAAAGTTTAAGTCTCTATTAAAACTAAATTTATACAAGATCTCCCAATGAGAACTCATATTGCAACCATCTATCTCCTGAAAGATCCCTATAATACTGACTTTTTAAGAATTTTATATATGAACTATCTATCTATCACAATCTTGAAAACAGCATAACAAAACTGTCTGAAACCCCTTACTTTAAAAAAAGAAATTTAAATTTTAAATTCAGAACCTTAAAAAGTTTAAAGCCAAAACTAACTTTCTAATACCATGTCTAAAAAATTTAAAAAATGTAAAAAATTAATTGAATCTTACCTTGCATCTGCCTTCTATCTGCTTAACATTAAAATTCATACTACTTAAAATAGACTAGTAGATTTGCATCACTTTCCTATCAAGGAGCACTATCACGATGAGGGGATGCACTAATGTCCACTGCCTCCTGTGTCACCATATACAAATTTTTTGCATCTTAAAACCACCAAAGTATGTTATAGAATAGTTAGTTTCACGCCATGATAATTAGGCTACTGTTAAATTCATTTTGACCCAGGTTCAGCATACAGAACCTGATCCAAATCGCTTTTAATGACTCTCATCTGGGGTTGATCTTGTTGCTTGACTGTTCTTACGACCATTTTTTAGTCTCAAAAGAGCTCAAAGAATGGCGCAAGGTGTCTTTCCAGATTGTTGCCTTTTAAGGTTAAACCTAATAGATTTTCAAATCCCATTTCAGAACTCTAAGACTTTTGCATTACCTAATGGTTCCTATTGGAATTTAGTGAGAAATTACGATAAGCAGGTGCATTGAAGGATACAAAATTATTAGCTCTTTGGCTCTAGCAAAGATTGACACAATTGCAATGAAGTTATTAGTTCCATTGATATAGTTGATTCCAATCGGAAATACAGAATCCTGTATGAAAAAAGTCCAAAATTAGGCTACATGAGAAAAATATAGAGGTACTTTATTTTTTAGAAATGAGGGATATTTATAGGGGTAGATTTAGTAGTTATTCATGAAAAATTTTTGTGATGCACCTGAGGTAAGATCTTTCCTATTAGATGACTGATAATGCTGGTTATCAATATCATACTTGTGATGGCCAGATCTGATAAGATTCTTGTTTGATAAGACCGATTTTCTTATATGATTTTCTGCCTCATCAGATAGCTTAGCATCATCCTTCAGAGAAGGTTGATAACTACAAAAGGTTGATCTTTGGTCTATCCTAGAATTGGATATCTCTGACATAGATTTTGCAATCCCATTAGACTGAGATATTGAATCTCGATCTTGAGTAATTTTGGTCATTGTAGTTGAATCCCCAACAATGCTCCCATCATGATCTTACCTAGGGGCACATACTTATGAAGAAATCTACTATGCACTCTATTAATAACAGTACCAGTATCAACAGTGGCAATGGAGTATTCAATACCCCGATGATAAATACAGTAAGGACCAGCCCAAAAGGTGTCAAGTTTGAGAATCCTTCCTCCTGGCTTATGGTAAAAGAAGAGTACAAGATCCTCAACTTGATATTCTAGTAGCGTAGGTCTACTAGCATTGGTTCTTGTTCCCTCTTTTAATATGGTAGCAGTAAGGGAACTTGAAGCTAAAGCTTGTACTCAGATAATTTCATCAGCTAGTCTTCTCATAGCTAAATCAGTAGTTTGTGGGGTAGCCTCCTCAAGTATAAGTTGAACACTTGAGGGGAGAATAGGATCACCACCATATAAAGCTTTAGAAGGAGACATTCCAATTACATGATGATAGCTAAATCTATAGGCTAACATCGCACTAGGCAAATAGAGATTCTATCTACTAGGGTCATTGGAAGCCATGTTTCAAAGAATGGCTACAAGGGTACCATTTGCTCTTTCAACTACACCATTAGTAGAAGAGTTGTATGGGGATGTAAATGACTTATAGATACCCATTAATTAAGTAAGCTCAGATACTACCTGAGAAATGAAGTTGGTCCCATTATCCAATAATGGGACTTTCAGGCTACCATTCCTGGTGAAAACTTATTTAAAAAGAAAGGACGCCGTAGCCTTAGCGGTGACTATGGAGACTGATATAGCTTTAAACCATTTAGTAAAATGGTCGATAGCTACAGAATATATTGATTTCCATAAGTGGCAGTAGGGAGAGGACCCACCACATTGATACTTATAGTAGAGAAAGGTTTGAAAGGTCCCACAATTTTGTGTTGAAACATTAGATTTCCACCATGTTGTTGTTGGCAAGTGAGACAAGTCTCTAACACATCGTGTACAGATTCCAGCATGTTATCCCAGTAACAATGATTTTTCAACCACTGTAGGGTCTTAGCAACAGCTCCATGCCCTTCAGTTTGATGAGCCTCCATAATAGTATCAGTCCTCACAGAGGCCAGATAAAGGGCAGCCACATAGATCCCAAATTCTTGTATAATGAACCTTCTTTAACCTGAGTATCTTCAGTTAAGGATTGTAGCTTCAATATAACAACCTTAGATTCCTGGTAACAGAGCTCAGGTCTACCAACCAAGTCATAGATGCGATCCTCCTCAGCAGAAAATAACGTTAGTATAGGCAATCAGGAGCTTTAACGCCCATCTAGCTAAGCGCCCATCAGGAACCTTCATTTGTTGCAACCACTTCAAGGAAGCGTGATCCATGATAATAGTGGAATGTTTACCATAGAGGTAAGGGCGAAATACTTGATGGCTGACAAAACTGCAAGGCATTCTCTCTCTGTAACGCTATAATTTCGTTTGGCCTTAGAAAGGGTTTTACTATAGTATGCGATGGGGTGATCAACCAGATTGGTATCATGTTGAGCCAGAATGGCTCCAATAGCAATATCACTGGCATTAATAAATAGTATAAAAAGTTTGGAAAAATCAGGGTGGGCTAAGATTGGTGCACTCACTAAGGCTTGGCACAACAGATTGAAAGCTTGCTGCTGAGATTCTTCCCATACAAAAGGGACTTCCTTGTGCAAAAGGTAAACTAAAGGCTCCGCAATCTCCACAAAATGGGGATGAATTGTCAGTAATAACCAACCATCCCTAAAAACACTTGGATATTGTGCAAGCTTTTAGGAACAGACATGTCTGAAATAGCTTGTATATTATTAGATAAAGCTAAAATCCCCTTGCGATTAACTTTATGACTTATGAATTCTATCTCAGTCTTAAAAAACACTCTTAAATGGTTTTAGATTAAGCAAAGCATGACACATCCGACCAAATACTTCCTTTTTTAGTACTAGATGGTCCGACCAAATACTTCCTTTAAATGAGCAAAATGCTCGTTAAAAGTGCGAGAAAACACAGTAACATCGTCTAAGTATACCAAAACACAAGAAAGTTTCAAATCTCTAAACAAGCCATCCATGGATCGTTGAAAAGTAGCATGGAAATTACAAAGCCCCTGTGACATGCAAGTGGGCTCAAATAACCCCTCACTAGAGATTAAAGCACATTTTCGACGATCTTCCAGAGCCAGGTCAATTTGCCAATAACCACTCACAAGGTTCATAGCTGAGAAGTATTATGACCCAGACAATAATCTCAATGAATCATCAATGCGAGGTAGAGGATAAGAATCCTTTTGGGTAACAGCATTGAGCTGATAATAGTCCACAACCACTCTATGTCCCCCATCCTTTTTCCAAATGAGTAGTAAAGGAGAAGCCCATGGACTCTTAGAAGGCATTAACAGCCCCTCATCAAGGAGTTGTTTTAATTTCACTGAGACCTGAGCCTCCTCAACTTTAGACTTATGATATGGTCGAGCTTGAATAAGGGGACTATCCCCAGTTTTCACCTGATGCTGCACATCTTTCATTAGTCCAAAATCTCCAGGACCTTGGGCAAATATATCCGCATACTCTTCAACAAGAGCCTCAGCTTTATGCTGTTGGTCTGGAGTAAGTGAATCCCTAAATTCGACATCAATTCTAGCAATGATAAGGGGATCTTTCAGCCCAAATTCATGTAAATCTCCACATCCCAATACGGATAAGATTTCCCTCACAGGAGTAGGCCACACATAGGCGATGGGGTTATTTGTGATTAAATCGCATAGGTCAAGAAGTGAGATTAGCTAGTAGAACCAAAACAGTTCCTTCATAGTCAGGATCAAGGATACCAGGGCAGGGTAAAGCCTCCAAATGATAGGGATTTTGGTTACCAAAGATCTCTAACACATGATCAGTGGGTACAAATACTTGTACTCCCATATCAATTATGACTTGAGCTTTTGAGGGAATGGTAATCAGAGAGTTAGAATATAAAGGCATTCCATCAGAGGCACAAGCTGACGGAGGTGGAAGTATAGTCCTTGGTCCCAGGATTTGGTATTCAAGATGAGAGATAGATGTGGAATATTCCAATAAGCAAACATGTCGTTTGAGTTTGCCTTTGCTATTGAGAACATCATGTAATATTAAAGGTACTTGGTACCCAATTAGAGAAAGATAATTGTCCTTAAGGCTGATTATCGCATCAAAATTAATGAGAAATTTGGTTCCAAAGAGCAGGTCATAGCAGTTGTTGTCCAACACTACTGCAGGGGCCAACACAACCAACTTTCCAAAGCGCATTGGAAGAGAGGAATAAGCTCCTATAGATTTAGTGTAGGAAGGACCAGAAGTTCCGTAGTCTTGGGAATGGTTTAAGTCCAGCGCCAGTTTGATTTTTTTCATAAGCCTTTATGAGATTACATTGATGGGCGATCCCGTATCAATAATAGCCAAAACTTTTACCTTATGTATAATGACTTCCACCCAGGTCACACCAGTGCCAAAGTTTGGGATTGAAAACACTGAAGGATTAATAGATTGAATTGTATCAAAATAAAAAAACAGAATACTAAGCAGAAATAGTATCTTTGTTGGCTAATTAATCAGAGATATCAAGTTCACTAGGAGCGGATATCACATAACAGTCTGTAGAAAAGGTAAAAAGGTTTCGATTGAGGAACAGGAGGTAGGTCAGCACAGGGAGCCTCATGACCTATGCTGACTCCCCTTTCTCAACTCCTCCGCTTGCTTTTTCCAACATTGAGATACTTCATGACCCACGAGGCCACAATAAGTGCACGGCTCCTTCTTCTGTTTAGGTTTGGGTTTAGGTAGCATTGCATGGATATAAGAACGAGGGTTATTAGTGGAGGTTGGGTGTACCACACCATTAGGAATCTCCATGAGCACTTATTTGATGTTGATAAAGGATCTGAAATTTCTTTAAAGTGATTTCAAATGCAGTAGTAACAGAGTGCGAGAAGTGAATGCACTCATTGCAGCAAATATGGCATCATCTACAGTAATCTGGTTGTAAGTGGCAAGAGACTGGGCCTCATTGTAGAATATTCTAGCGAAATTTTGGATAGACTCTCCTTGTTTAATTTGAAAACTCATAAAGGCTTGCTTTTGGTTAGAAAGGATTTTATCGCTCCCAAATTTCTTAATAAGGGCGTTCTTCACTTGAGCCCAAAATTGCAAACCTTCAGGTGAGGAACCATGATCTCTTGAGCCAACCAGCTTAGGCAAGAAATAACATGCCTTACTTTCTATTAATCTGATGCCCTGTCCATTGCACATTTATATACAAAGAGAAACGATTGGATGGACCTTCACCCGGCTCAAACTTATCCTTAAAGGTAGGTTTGAAGGTATTGGGTTAATTACTCAAAACATGTACACCTGATACCATGACTGGATCAGCTTCAGAGAGTTCTGATTCTGGGATTTGGGCTTGAGTAGGAATTCGGTCAACTTGTTGCCTTAGATGATTGAGTCCTCCTGTAAAATATGAACCCATTGAGCATGATGATCATTCGCAGTTTAATGATTCAAGTTAGAAATCGCCGTGATCATCTCTTCCTGTTTGTTCTCAAGTAATCCACATCTAGCAGTTAACCATTCGAGGAAGCATTTAACCTTGCAAACTGGGTTTCTTGCATAATTTGATTAGCATCGCATAGATGATGAGCATTATCCACGCCATTCAATAAGCTGTTTAAAGAGTAATCTGGGTCAATTGGAAGGCCTTCCAATGATAAGAAACACCCTTGTGCTATGGCACAGGTTTGGGTTTCTAACACCTGTACTCTCAATACTAGTAGAATTGAAGGTTCATAATCATGCATTGGAAGCGAGGAGCCAGGGGGACCAGGAGGTCCTGGGGGCCCTTGAGACCCATCTTAACCTGCTGGCCCTGGTGGGCCTTGTTGACCCACCAGACCAGGAGGGCCACATTCACCAGGAGGTCCTGGGGTTACCAAAGGGGAACTAGGTGGTCCCAGTGGTCCAGGAGGACCAACAGGGCTGGTCCACCTTCTCTGATAATACCAACCATTTGGACAAGATGTTGGACTAGTCCGTCAAGCTCATTAAAGTGCTCCTCATGTTTGACCCACAATTGTTCCAGTTGTCTCATAATCTCATCCTCAAGGGTGGTGATACAGTGGTGAATAGGGTGAGTGACATTGCTAACTTTTTGAGATACTTCTTGGCCCATGTATCCCACAACTCCATTCTCAATAAGCACTAACTGGTTATTTATATTATTGATTTCTCTTCTATTATTGAAATTGGCTTCTTAATTATTCTTTCCAAAGTTAGAAGCTGTCTTATAAAACGAGGATAACTAAGAGTGAAATTGTTGCACCAGGGTCAACTGGCGCTGGATCTCGAGATGATGCAACCCCAAAATCTGGAGTACATTGTGAATAGCAGGATGTACATAATGCTGAATGTACTGCTCAGTTCTAGCCAACCCAGCTTTGGTAGGCTGTAGCACTGCTTGGTTGTATAAGTTCATCATATTTTCAGCAACTTTAGATGCTCAGTCTCAATTAGGATGAGACCAGGCTGGATAGCCCCCATTATCAAGCCTTTGACTATTTCTTCTACATTTGCGGCTTAGTCTGATAAATATTTTGGTCAGGGCCCTCGATGGCCAAGTCCATAGTAGCTTGAAATTGCGAATTATTTGTATTAGCAGAAGGCATCTCTTGCCTGTTGGAGTGTACCCATTGGGTGATACTCATTAATTCCTAAGAAGAGGGGCTTTCTTCGCTAGACATATTAATTGTTGTAAAAGTATGTTTTCACCAGGTAGCCTTGGGAGCAGACCTGGCAGTAAGCACCAGTATTGGAATTTTGTGAGAAATTGTGATAAGCAAATGCTACAAAGGCTATAAAATTATTAGTTCCGTGGCTCCAGCGAAGATTGACACAATTGCAACAAAGTTATTAGTTCCATTGCTATAGTTGATTTTAATCAGAAATAAAAATCCTGTATAAAAAAAACCAAAATTAAGCTATTTGAGACAAAAATAGAGATACTTTATTTGTTAGAAATGAGGGATATTTATAGGGGTAGATTTAGTAGTTATTCATGAGGATTTTTGTGATGCAGATGAGGTAAGATCTTTCCTATTAGATGACTGATATTGCTGATCACTAATACCATACTTGTGATGGCCAGATCTGATAAGATTCCTATTTGATGAGACAAATTTTCTTATATGATTTTCTGCCTCATCAGATAGCTTAGAACCATCCTTCAGAGAGGGTTGATAACTCTGAAAGGTTAATTATATGTCTATTCTAGAATCAGATATCTCCACCGTAGATTTTGCAATCTCATTAGACTGAGATATCTAATCTCGATCTTGAGTAATTTTGGTCATTGTAGTTGAACCCTCAACAGTTCCATAATATATTTTTGGTGTGATACAAAAAAAGAGGTTTTCTGGGCTGCTACTACATCAATTACCAGGTTATTACATTAGACACGCAGTACCCCAGCACATAGTTTTTGATCTCAGTCACCATTTATTTATGGATATAGATTAAAGGATTTTCTAAGGATTTCCACACTGGTCTACTTAACTTTTTGTTTGAGGGTTCCCTTTTATTTTTTTTAGTACTAGATGGTCCCAACCCAAGGGGGGATTCATCGATTTTTATTGAATTACGCCTGGGCTCCTAAGAGCCTGAGGCGAGGGAAGGGGAGGGAGGAGGCATCGAGAAAGGGAGGGGGGTTTGCGCGCCAGAGCCGTGCTGCAGTGACAACTGAGCGGGGGAGGGTTGGCGACATAGTGCAGATCTTCAGGGCCATCTCAAAGTGTACCTGAAAGTGGGTGATCATGTGTGGAAGGGTCCACACCTGCTGGTCAAAGGCAGCACGAAGGAAGGAGTTATGGATGGTCCAGATGGCTGTGGCATAGGCGAGGACATGGAGGGGTCGGTGGCAACCAGGCAATGTCTGCTCAAACATGAGGTCTTGCACAGGGTGTCCAGACCAGGGCTGAGCATGGAGGAGCGCGCGGGCCTTTGGACAAAATGCGGCGACACCTGGACAGGTGAAAAAACGATGGAGGTGGGAGTCAATAGGCTTCACACAGCGGGGGCAGCTTCGGTGCTGGAAGGTAGGGCCAGTCTGGTCCCCTGTCCTGTATGAACAGTGGAGCACCCTCCATAAGGTGTTGGACACCTTTTCTGACAGGATGGGGTGATAGACGTCCTTCCACAATTCCTTAAGGTCAAATCTCACGGAGGGAGGGAGGAGCTCAAGGAGTCTTGGGCGGATGGGAGGACGATCTTGGGGGTTGAGGCGAGTTGTGACAACTTGTCCATTGTGCACAATTGCATGGCGACGGGGGCTGAGGCCAGGGCCTTCCCTTCTGTATGGGAAGGCATGGTGGATCCGCGCTCCTACTCGTTTCAGGGCAAGGAGAGCCTGGTTCCAGTAGGGGGATGAGGATGGTTTTAGGCGATGGCCTGGGTGGTTTATGAGCCACTCCCCTAATGAGGTCAGAGATGCTCTAGGAAGACCCAGAGCTGCTGACACTGACTGGCGGAGGGCGGGCGCCCATTGGGGCATGGGGGTCGCGTCCCAGCAGACAATCGGCCATAGGAACTTCAGGAAGATTGTGGTGGCGTGGGATCGCGTGTCCAGAAGCCCTAGGCCCCCTTCATTGCAGGGTCGGGCAATGGTTGAGAGGGCCATTGGTGGATGGTTTGAGCCCCAGATCCAACAGCGGAGGAGTAAATTGAGCCGCGTATAAAAGGCATCTGTGAATGGGCAGACGTGCGCTAGGAACCAGACTTTGGAGAGGAGGAACACATTGGCCATCAGAGCTCGACCCTGGGGGTGATGTGCCGCCGGTTCCAGCTGGCAATCCTGGAGTTAACTGCTGCAAGGAGCAAGTCCTCATTGTCTTTTAGCGCAACTCCTTGTTGGTTGGTGAGAACGCCCAGGTGACGGAAGGTACCGCGCTCAGGTTCAATACCAAATGGTGGGGGGAAGGTGGGGGAGCCGACCTGTACAACTGTTGTCTTGGAGGTGTTGACCATTGCGTTGGACGCCTTGGTGTACCTCTCAATGGTCACAGCAGCGAGGGCAACATCCCCAGGGCAGCCAAATGCAATGGCAGTGTCATCTGCAAATACCATGGTGCGTGTGGGGGCTTTACCTGGGACCAGAATCCCTGTTAGCTTGTCCTGTAAGGAGGCCAAGAGGGGGTCAAGGGTGATGTTAAAAAGAATAGGGCTCAGGGGGTCCCCTTGCCGGAGACCTTGTCCAACTGGTACTGCCACTGTAAAACCCATTGGCGCCAGGACTCTGGTGTGGAGCTGGTCATAGAGCGCTGATATCCAGCGCCTAGCTGCGGGTGGGAGATGGAAGCGGGCCAGGGAAGCATCAATATACTTCCAGGCTACCCGATCATATGCTTTCTCCATATTCAGGAGAGCCACAAAGCCATTCACCTTACGAGAGTTAGCAGTCAAAGTCACGTGAAGGTCATTATAGTTGTCCCATAACGACCTCCCCGGAATAAAACCGTGCTGGGATGGGGAGAGGCGAGGTGACACCCATTTGGTGATGCGGTTGGCCAGAAGCTTCGTGAAGAGCTTGTGGTCTGTGTTGATCAACGCTATGGGGCGCCAGTTCGCCAGGTTCTCACGGTATGACTTCTTGTGAATGAGGGTCGTGATTGAGCCTCTGGAGTCGGGGAGGACCTCGCCATTCACCAAGAGTGCAGCGAAGAGGTCGCGGAGGGTTCTGGCTATCACTGCAGGTTCCAGAAGGTACACCTCAAAGGGTATTCCGTCTGGGCCTGGGGCTTTAAGCCGTGGGGATTTAAGAAGAGTTTCCATCACCTCCTGGATGGAAATAGGCGCCAGTAGAGCCTCATCAGCCCGTGGGTCAATGGGCGGCTCTGGAGCCCGCCACAGGAAGTCTTGGATGTCCGATGGGTCCACCTGGGTGGCATTGAAGAGGCTGGAGTAGAAGCGGTGTAGTTCCTGCGTGATTTCCTCCTTATCTGAAGTGGTTGTAGTGCCAATCTTCAGTGCAGTAATATCCTGCGCTGTTGACCGGGATTTCTGTTTCTGAAAGAAGAAGCGGGTGGGGCGTTCCCATTGAGCATAGTAACGAGATGTTGTAAAGTTTGCTGCCCGTTCTTCCTGCAGTGTGAGCTCCAAGCGGAGTGCTTCCTGCGCCGCTTCCCAGTCTTCCAACCATCTGGGAGAGGGTGAAGGCTGGCAGTTTCGCTCTAGATGTCTGATTCTGGCTTCCGCCCTTTTGACTCTGGCGCGAGCTGCAGTCATCTGGGCTTTGGCACAGTTGTAAGCAACGCGGGTGATGCCCTCCTTGGTCACCGCCCATTTAGCCTTGTGGTCAAGCAGGTGGGGTGGGGGGAGGTGAGAGTCTCCCGGATGGTCATAGACAGCTTCTCCTTAGTGAAGGGGTTGTTGAGAAGAGCTGGGGCAACCCTAGGCCAGAACCTACGCGACGGTCTAAGTGTGGTGGTGAGGACAACGGTGAGTGACCTGTGATCACTCAGATGGTTGTCACGAGAGATGGGAGAGGAGACGCGGCCAATTAGCAGGGGGCCAATCAGTGCCATATCTATGCGTGACGCTGACTGGAAAGCTCCTCCATCATAATGGATCCTAGTCATGCAACCTAGGCCAGACGCGGAGGGTGGAAGCGCATCTAAAAAGCCACTCAGGCGAAGGAAATCCTGGAGGCGACTTGATCCAGGGCGTTCCTTTGCTGCAGGGGGTAAGAGTCATGGACGCGACTTATGGTTGTGTTGAAATCTCCTAAGAGGACTGTATTCTGTGGGAGATTGAGTTGGAGGAGCTCTTCCAAGAGCCGATTTTGCTCCTGACCTGCATTAGGCAGGTAGATGCTTGCAGCGAAGAAGGAGAAGTCAGGATGGTGAGTTTTTGACAGTATGAGGCGGCCACCTAGATATTGTGAAAAAGAATGGGTTTTAACCCGGGGATTCAAAACAATAAGGGCGGCATGGTTTGTCCAGAAGGAGTTGCCTCCAAACTGTTCATTCCATGCAGATTGTTCGTGGGGGAGGATATGGGGCTCCTGGACAGCAGCGATGTCAATTTGTGCTGACCTGAAGTTTCGGAGGAGGCGGGCTCTCCGCTTAAAGTCCCGCAACCCATTTGCGTTGATGGATTGCAGGGCCAGGGTGCTGCCATGGGGACTCATAGCTGTTCCCCTCCATGTCCTGGGGGTTGCCAGCGCTTAAACCTGCTGCTGTGAGGCGGCTAGTTTTGAGTCCTTTAGCTTGACTATTAGCTGCAATCCTTGAGGAGCGTCGAGGGTTCTGAGGGGAAGGAGAGGGTGGGGGGGACGGAGGACCCAGTAAGCCAGCCTAGGATGCTGACCCCGCTCCGTTGCAGGGGAAGGACCTGAGGGTGCTCAATGGTGACCTCCGCGGTGTCCCCATTTGATGAGTCTGAGTCCATATTCACTTCCTCCAACACTGCAAAGGATCCGCGCGAAATGGACTGTGGGGTTGGGGTAGGACTCTTTGAGGTGGCACTTCTACCGCAGGCCGCGAGTTGCCAGTCCATGCTGGTGGGCATAGCTCCATTGGGAGCTGAGGGTTGATGCGATAAATCGCTGGTGGAGGTTGGTGGGGGTGCCGCGGAGCCCTGAGTGGGGGTGGCTGACGAGGGGCACCCTGTGGGAGATGCCTTGCGCTTGGTGAGAGAGGGAGTTGACTCTGGGAGATTGGAGGGGGTGCCCATTGGAAGGGGGGCATGAGCGCGAAGGTATCCCATACCAATAGTGGGGTTAGCTGTTTCAACTGCTAGGCGTAAGGCCTCAGGGGACAGGTATTGAACGGGAACCCATTGTGTGGGTTGTGGAATTGCTGCTGCAGCCACGTGGGATCATTTTTGGACTGGTTTAGGCCCCTGGGTGGTGGCTAAGAGGGCTTGTTTTCGAGCTGTGCAGCCACTATACAAGTGTCCAAGGGCGTTACACCATGAACACCGGGGGCGCGCCTGATCAGGGTCGACAAAAAAGATCTCAGGGCATGCCCCAACTACCGCCACACGAGGAATAACCTCAATGTTGCGGGATACAGTGGGGGAGGGGATGAACGACGCCCTAGCAGTGCGAGCTCTTTGAGTGGGAGCATAGTAAGAGGGGACGCTAAAGTCCACTGAAAGAACAGACCCAAACTCCATTAAACCACGATGGAGTGCCAGTTTAAGAGACTCAGGATCAACAGTCGTTGGTAGGTTGAAAAAGTAACCCATGAAATTTTCTCCAGGTGAGAGCGTGTGCGGGAGATGCGAAGAGATCCGCGTGGGATAATGACCTGGAGGGTGGCAGCATGGTCAGCAAGGGCAGCTTCAGTGAAGCCCACATCGATGTAGTGGCCCTCCACTGATTCATGGATGGTGGTGTTAATAGGGAATGTCTCCGCAATCGCTGCAAAGTATGAGAAGTAATCCTCTGTATAGAATTCAACAGGGTTATGCCCATAATAAAGGCGAATTGCGTGGGAGAGGGTTGAGCGAGGTAGAGCTTTTTGCGCTCTAGTTTCGGCCCATTTCCTCTTAACATCAGCAATAAACGCCACTTCACGGGGATCAGCTTCGGGTAGCGTTGGTGCCAGAGGTTTTTGCCACGCCCCAGTGGCTCCTTTGGTACGTTTGTGTTTGCTTTGGGCTGCAATTGCAGGTTGAGTGTGAGCTGGTGGTTTGGACAAGTTTGCGGAGTTCCCTTGTTTCTGGAATGTTACAGCAGCTGGCGTCATATTAAATTGAGAGCGGTTTGTGGGCCTCGCTAAATTGGGGAGGCCCATCCAGATTGGAATTAACTCCAGCCAGTTGGGAGGAGGGAGATGTTTCATCACCATCCCAATCTATTTGGGTAAATTCAGCCCGAGTATTTGCTGTGATTTCGTGGGCAAAACTCACTGGCTGATTGGTGAATTGGTCATTTTCAGCATATTGAGATAAAGTGCCAACTTGAGAAGTGCCGATTATGGGGTTTAAATGGGACGGGTGAGATTGGAACTGGTGTGAAGTTCCAAAATCTGAACCATTTAAATCCCCATTGGGAAGAGTAGATTGTCCCAATTTGGTGCTTAGTGAACTAGAATGTGCGGTTAATCCAACCTTACATCTGAGGGTTTGGGGCCAGGTGATTGTTGGGCCTTGCTAAATTGGGGAGTCCCATCCAGATTGGAATTAACTCCAGCCAATTGGGAGGAGGGCGATGTTTCATCAACATCCCAATCTATTTGGGTAAATTCAGCCTGAGTATTTGCTGTGATTTCGTGGGCAAAACTCATTGGATGATTGGTGAATTGGTCGTTTTCAGCATATTGAGATAAAGTGCCGACTTGAGAAGTGCCGATTATGGGGTTTAAATGGGACGGGTGAGATTGGAACTGGTGTGAAGTTCCAAAATCCGAGCCATTTAAATCCTCATTGGGAAGAGTAGATTGTCCCAATTTGGTGCTTAGTGAACCAGAATGTGCAGCTAATCCAACCTTACATCTGAGGATTTGGGGGCCAGGTAGCTGGTTATCGCCCCTCATGGAGGGAGCCAGAAACATGGCGTCAGCAATAATAGATGGGGCTGAGTTGGCTGACACAATGGGGGAGGTGAATGTCTGGATGGGCTGAGTTGCATTCAACTGAGCAGACGCCATTAAAACAGCGTGGGTGATGGCCTCCTTGGTTGGAGGGGGCCCAGCGGGTTGGTGGGAGGCAGCGCACACAGAGCTGTTAGGCGTGCAGGTTGCAGAAGTGCGATCAGGTGAACTGGCGCTAGTTGGAGTAGCTCCAGGTTGGGGGTGGTGCCTGCTTTCATGGCTGCTGCTTGAGAGCGGGTGATTCTGGTTGACCCTGAGGTGGGTAACCGAGGGTTGCTTCGTTTGGGGTGGTGCTGGCTCGTTTGGCATAGCCTGCGGGTTCTTTTGCGGGGTTTCCCGCCATATTTGCTAATAGTTTTCGTAAATCTCTTTAGTGGAGCTAAATTTCAGGCTAAATTGATTTTTGAAAAGTGATGCTTAGCAGAAAGAGATGCCTCCCTTTTATGAGTAAAGTTTGTTGGTTGCATCTGGCTCTAACACTCACCCCAGATTTACAGCTCACGTGTTGGTCAATGGTCAGCACTATCTGAAGGCGTTAAACATAAAACTAAACATGGTTATTGAAACGAGGATATTTTTGTCTATTTCAGCATAACCAATTATATAAATTTTAATCTTTTATTTTGGAACAAAATTTTTGGTACCAGTATAGCTTAACCCTATAGGGGGCATCCACGCATTTTATTTGTGGTGGTGCTAATAGGCTAGAAATTTATTATCTAATAAAGCATAACAGCGGCGAGCCTAAGCAGCTATATTATATGGTGGGGATTGGTGGTTTCCCTTCTGCCACAGACCTGAGGGCACACATAAGAGCAGAGAAAATGGGAGTGGTGGCATCAGTGGAATGGGGAAGAAGGTAGGAAGAGATGTAGTTATCATTTTTGAGCAGGTATGCAGTGTGATTTGCCTAAAAGAACTAGTCTAGAAGGAATTTGACATAATTAATTACTTTAGCACAAGTGAATTATTTTTAGGCTTATCTAATTTGGGGGTTTTAAAGTATGAATAAAGCCAACTTGGAGGTGTTGGCGCATAGGTGGCCCACAGCAAACGCAAGCTCATCAATATTTTCCCAGGTCTCCTAAGGGAATTAGTCCAGGAAATTGAGCAGGAAATACACTTAACAAAAGAAGCTCTATGGCCTCATGGAGGTCTTGGTGGGTGACATTAGTGGGGAAGTGGCCACAAATATTGTAAACGAGTAAAGATTTTTATATATTGTAAATCCCTAAAAGGGAAGAAGCAGCAATGATGCTTGTCCTTATTAGGCTTGAAAAATTTTAGGAAATCAAAATTGGGGTTAAACACAAAATGTTTGACAATATCTTTGGTAATGTAAAAATTTACATAAGGGTTGATATAGGCAACAACCCTGGTAACCTTTTTACTGCACAGATTTGGTTTCCTCGTGCACTTCGTCACATTTTATAGTAGAATAAATTATTAATTGATAATTTTATGATGACTATTATCCATAGTTGAGTATGAATACTTATATCTCATCCCAAAGCCCGGCCAGTATTCCCAATTAGATACTTGTGATTTCATAATTGTAGGTATTCGTTTCCTTGTTCTTCCCAACCTGATCTTCACTGAGATACCCTGGTGACAGTCTCTTCAGTCCACCACACAGCAGGCAGCTATCCCCAATTGTGTCTCCTTCTTCTTTAGATCACCACTCAGATCTTTACTCTTTTCGCTAAGAGTCTTCCAATTATCGCACACAACAATGATATCCTTGAGGAAGAATAGCACAATGGAAGCTGATGATAGATTACTCTTGAACTATATGTCAAATGAATAACTATAGAACTAAATAACTCTGTTCTTGTAATTACTCCCTTTTATTATAGTGAATCCTAGGGAATTTATAGTGGGGATTTGGTCATCTAAACCTCATTTGACACCTCTTTGATGAAATGACAGCCGTTGACATTGAATCACCCATCCTCGTCCCAGCAGCAATGGTCTTCCCCATCCTGGCTAGGATTCTGTCATTGGACATCCTTTAGACCTAAAATGGAAAGATTCAGAAAACGTGTCCCTAACGTTTTCCTCTTGATTCAAGCGAACCAACCATATTTGGCTAGCGACCTGCTTAGGTAATGGGATTTATTACCCATTAAGGCAGGTCACACACCAACCAATCGATTTGCTAGTTGTAGGTGGCATCACTTGCCTCACAACTTGCTATTCATTCACAATAAGTTGGTGATGAAACCCAACTAATCCCAATCAGTACACCTGATAGTTAATCACTATCAGATGCCCCTATTTCGTCAGCAACTCCGCCCAATGAGATCTCAAGTATTTGTCCAGATTGATCCCCAACGGATATAACCAGGCGAATATCCTAAAATCCACCAAATGTAGTTACTCCAAAACTCGGGCCAATTGATTTTCCATTCACTTCGCCTTAGAGCTTTTTCTCCTAGAGATTCCTGGTAATCTAGCAGGCTGGGAATATGGGCAAAAATTCCAACAAATACCCCCTTTTGCCTAGATTTCCAGCGAGAAAAGGACTGGGGCATGAGAACATCACTTTGGACACTTAGTCAAATACTTCATTGGTTCAAGTGGAGTATATTTTTTAATACTCAACGCTGCTCAGGACAACCTTCAGCATATGGAGCTCTTTCTCTTCTTTTTCGCTACTGCCATCTCAGAGTGTGGTCCTCATGATCTACTCTCATGCGGACTGATCAATTTACTTGTGATAATATTAGTCCTGGGATCTGGTTTTCCCCCCTGAAGGGTATATGACCCACTGTTATATTCAGGATTCTTGGTCTGGCGTCCTTGATTTCCTGATTTTCTCCTCATCTTAGACAGGAGAATCTTGCCATTGATGTTTGTTTCATGGCTCAATTAAGTTTACTTACTTTTATCCCTTATTATTTCTCTCATAACCTCTTGACTCAAGTCATTCCTAATTATTCTCTTGGAGAGCTTATCTCATTAATTTTGAGATTAATTTCTCCAAAATTGGAGCTTAATGGATTGTAGAGTACATATTGTCAACTTCCATATAAGTCTGAAATCCCCCTTATTGTCCAGATCATATGTCAAATTCTGAGTCATGATACCAGCAGCTTCTGAATAGTTTGTCCGATCAAGACCTCTAGCTCTTCCAGAAGATGAGTCAGGATGCGCAATGGAACCTCTTCTATGGACCTTACAGGACTCATACGCTTAGTCTGGCACCAGCAGCTAGTCCTTCCATCTATTTACCAGAAATGGTAACTAATCTCTCTGAAACCAGGCTTGTAATTGTTTCAAACAACTCTTGGCCGATTCTTCCTCTGCTATTGACTTCAAAGTTGGATTATGAAACTCTCCTGTATTCGGCTCCTTTTGCTGATGCACTGACCATCGTCATAGATGCTCTGGAGATTATGCCGTTTGCTCTTGATTGCTCATTTCTTATCAGATCAGACCTGCTTCCTGAGTTCCTCTCCTGACTTGGACAATATTACAAAGCTGCTGTTCTGGCTATTGAGCTCACCATCAGTAAAAGTATTCACTTCAATCTCCCCTACGCTGAACTCTGGGCTCAAGCCACCAAGGCTTTGCCCCTAGCGCTGAATCCCTCTGATCTTGATACCATCCTGGATCAGGATACCACCGCTTATGATCTTTGCTTTGCTGGCCAAGTTCTTTGAATTTGGTCCATGAAGCTTCCAGCCTCACCTGAGTTTCACCACTCATTCGCTTTAGGTTCTAAAAAGCCCATAGTCATCACTTGCAGGATGCCATCCACTACCTTGCATGACTATCTCTTCACCAGCGCTTCTCATCAGTAACTTCTGATGATGGCGTTGGTAGGGGGCATGATTTGGCAACCCCCATCAAGCATACCTTGTTCGTTGCTGGCCTATATGTCTGGTGTTCTTGATGAAGCCCATTGTCAGGCGCTCAAGACTAATCTTCCAGCTCCGTTACTGTATCAGGATTACTCAGGGTTATTTGCCAATTGCCTCTTATTATACTGTTGATTTCCTCCCCACTCTGGGGTTTCACAATTGGCTTCATCTGACATCTTAATTTCCCTTCCCCTAGTCACTTTCTCACAGGGCTCTGTGTCCACTCAAAGAATGTGGTTTGATGTAGGTCTAGCCCTCGCTAGCATCTGATCTCACATCAATTTTGATGGGTTGTTAATTCCTACTGTGATCCATCCTCCCTCCCCCAAGAGGCGACATGGGCAGAATCATCCCCATATTGAGGACAATTAATAAAAAATATAAAATTATATCAGTTTTTTTTCTGAGCAGTTTATAATCTTTTTTTCCAATATGCTTTATCAATTTTTTATCTTTATTCTTATTTTTTACATGGTACTTGACCTTGTTTCAGTTCAGCGGTTCATTTTTTATTTTTCTCCCCAAACTGGGTCCGAGGGTACTTAAACCTGCCAGTTTTCTATGGTTCAGAGGTCCTTTTTTCGGACTTAACCATCTAGATTGGTTCAGAGGTTCTTTTTTTGGACTTGACCTAACCATCAGGACATGACAACTTAATGGTTCATCAGTCCTTCTGGAAACTCTTTTCTTTTTTCATCAATCCATCGCTTCAAATGTTTAGCATGGACTCAATTCACAACTCTTCCATCCAAGAGATTCTTGATGGAGTAGGCATCAGTCACCGTCTTGGCGATTACTTCAATGGACCCAACCAAACGCATCAAGTTTGTTTCTTCTTCCAAAACCATGTGTATCACAATAGGCTACTCTTTCCTTTATTTGATATTCTGTTAAAGCCAGTTGGTTATTTACATCCGTCAATTTTTCTTGTATCCTTTTCTTCAAAGTTGTATCAAATGCTTGTGATTGCATATTGATCAGGATATTCATTAGTCAGTTCAAATATTGCTTGGTACTCACCCCTGACATAGGTCAGACCACTAAATATAAAATCTGCGGCAACGCGGCCTTTCTCCTGTACAACAACTCAAATGGCATATTTTCCGTCTCCATATGGAGGCTAATATTGCAGGCGAACATCACCAAACTCAGGTACATTCCCCACGTGGATGTTCTTCCTGCGACCAGCTTTCTCAGCGTAACAGCCAGCGTTCCATTCATCCTTACTACCAGTCCATTCGTCTCCAGCTGGTAAGGTACTGACATGACTCCTCTGATCCCCATTATCTCATTCAATATCAGGATCACATGAGATGTGAATTTGGTTGCATTGTTGCTAAGCAGGACCTGCGGACATCCACGCCAGTATACTGCTTGATCCAGGATGAACCTCGCGGTACTGGTAGCGTCTACTTTCGTTAGGGCCTTCATCTCAACCCATCTCATCAGATGGTCGATGGCAACTATAATGTACTTGAAACCCCCTGTGCTCATCATTAGCGGTCCCATCACGTTGATGGACACTGTGTGCCAGGCAAATCCAGGGTGGACCAGTCGGTATCCAGTTGTATTCTTATGTGGTTTGTGCAGCTGGAACTCCACGCAGCAAGCTAGATAATCCGTGACAGCATAGTAGATAGATTCCCAGTAATAATAATGGCAAATATGACCAGTTGTTTTCCTCAGGCCTCCATGCCTGACAACCTTGTATGCTTTTTGCACTATAGCGGCTTTTTCTGATGGCTTTAAGAATAATAACCGCTTCCTATTAATTTTCTTAAATACTTGTCCATCTAGGGTCTCAGTGTTTTCCATCGCTTTCCTAAGTGCACCTTGGATTTCTCAGGGCTCATCCCAAAAATTTTCTGTCAACCATTCTCTGGAATAGTTCATCCGCTTGTGGGTATACCATCTGGACCATTGGTAAATGCGATAAGCCATCTGCGTTCTGGTGAGAAGCCCCCACTTGGTGGAAACTCTCGTAATCATAAGCCTGGAGCTTAAGTGCCCATTGGGCCAGTATCCTTCTTGCTCTCTCAAATTGTGCAGCCAATGCAGCAAAGAATGGTCCATTACTACCTTAAAGTGTGTTCCATGGATGTACACCTGAAACTGCTTACATGTGCAAATGACCACAAGGCATTCATGCTCAGTCACAGTGTAGTTCATCTCAGCAGCTGAGTGTGTCCAGCTCACATACACCACCAGATGTTTGTCCCAAGTTTGTATACTTGGCATAATATGGCGCCAATCGCTGTCAATGAATCATCAGTTTGAATAATAAACTCCCAATCAAAATTTGGATATACCTAGAACAAGAGAATCTATTATTTACTGGTGTAGCTCATCAAAGCAGTCCTGGGCTTTTCATTCCACAGGAATCCTTTTTTTGGATCCTTCAATAAATGAGATAAAGGCTCAGCTATTCGGTTGAAGTATCAAATAAATTTTCTGTAGTATCTGACCATCCCAAGGAACACTTGGATGTCTCAGACACTCTTTGGTACAGCAATCCGTTCTATGGCTTCTATCTTCTGGGTTTTTGGCTGCAATCTACTGGAGTTGATTACAAGTCCCAGATATTCCAACTCTTTCTTAAAGAAGTGGCACTTCCTCGGCTTAATATTCAGGTTAGCCGCGGACAGTCAGATAAATACTTCTTCCAAGTGGTGTAGGTGATCAGTAAACACCCTACTGAACATGTTTATACCATCCCGGTATACCAGGACACACAACAATTTCAAGTCGCTTAGTATTGCGTCCATGGCCCTCTGAAACGTTGCAGGCACATTACGTAGACCCTGGGGCAGCCTTGTCAGTTGGTATAGCCCCTGCGCGGTAATAATCATGCATTTTTCCTGGTCTTTCTTTGGCAAGTCGATCTGCCAATATCCCAAGGTCAGATCCATCGCATAGAAATACTTCACTTCTCCTAAACTATCTAGCACATCATCAATCCTTAGTAGGGGATACAAATCCCTCTTCATAATTTTATTCATCTTCTGGTAGTTAATCACCACCCAGTTGGATCCATCCTTTTTCTTCATGATCATAATTGGACTCATCCAGGGACTAAACAACGGAACTAGAAGCCCATGCTTCAGTAGTTTGCTGCTTTCATCCCTTACTACCACTTTGTCAGCTTTTGATTGTTAGATTGGTCTCATCCTGATCGGCAAATTTTCCCCAGTGTCAACCTTGTGAATCACATCTCATGCACATCCAAAATCATGGTCATCCTGAGCGAATACTTCCCAATACTTTTTTGATAGTTTGAGCACCTCCTCTTGCTGGCCTTCTGACAGATCAGTGAGCTGCTCTCAATCAACCAATAGGTCAATACTCTTCATTACCCCAGCCAGTAATTCCATCTCATTGAGGGTGAAATTTCCTCCATTCCTCTGTCAAAATTTCTCATCATTTCTTAGGTCTGAAACTTTTAGACCATAAAAATAGATATTATATATATTTTTTGTATTTTTCTTTTACAATGGGACTTGCAACCTACAAAAAGGTAGAGGTCCTTCTTTTTCCCGTCATTCAAACTGGGTCCTAGGTACTTAAATCTACCAGTTATCATGGTTCAAAATCTTATCCACCTAAGATTTAACCAACAATTTGGTTCAGTGGTCCTCTTCTAGGATTTGACCAAAATCTCAGGACATAACCATTTAATGGTTCAGAGGTCCGATGGGAACATTGCAACTATTTTCTCTTAGGATCAATATGTCCAATTAGTATTGACCTTCTTCACTATACAACCAGCAGCATTGTCTATTCATGTATAGGATATACTTGCCGACTTTTGGCAATACTCTTGATTATTAGGCCTTTAATCCCGACTGGTTATTCATCCAAAAGGTCCTAATTTCATCTCTTATTTTGGCAACTGATGCTTTGGATCCTCGTATATCATTAACCAACAGTTTCATCTGATTGTTCAAATCATTTTTCTCCTGAAAAACGATTTTTAGCCTTCATTGTTATCTTAATTTAACAGGTCGTTCTGGCCTCGTTAGCTTCATCCAATTTCTCCTGAATTGATGAACTCGACTCCAGTAACTTCTGATCATTGGATGAGTGTTATTGAGTCAAACTGATTCTCTCCACTATCCTGAATCAATCATTTCCTCTTTTAACATTATCTCTCCATTGGTATAGAAATAAATTCTCTGGATTGATTGCTTCCTTTTTCATCCAATGCTTCATATAAACACTCACTCCTCAGGACTATTTAAACCGGATCCAATTTTAACTTGAGTTGATCCTGCTGTTCCTTGAAACTATTTCCAGTGTACCCAATTTCAACCTGAGTTGGCCCTGCTGATACTCTTCATCTATAGTAGATGTCCGATGGAACAGGTACCCTTACAGCTCTAGATAATTCCATACCTAGGCTGCAAGTCCTTTTCCCTGAACTTGATTATCTTCATTTTGCTTCACTTGGAGCTCCAATGCTGAGCTAGGTGAACTCCACTGAACGTGATCCTCTTCACAATATATATTTGTTACTTCCTTCAGTAACTTATTTTTAAAATTAAAAATCTTCATAGGACATTATGTTCTAAATTCTTCAACTCAACTACCCCTGTAGTGAGCACCAAACGTAAAAATTCTAAAGGGTTATTATTGGCAACAATCCTAGTAACCTTTTTACTGCACAGGTTTGGTTTCCTCATGCACTTTGTCATGTTGTATAGTAGAATAGATTATTAATCAATAATAGTATGACAACCTTTATCCGTAGTTGAGTAGGAATACTTATATCTTGGCCTAATGCTCAGCCAGTATTCCCAAGTAAATACTTGTGATGTCATAATTGTAGGGATTCATTCCCTTGTTCTGTCCAACCTGATCTTTGCTGAGATACCCTAGTGACAGTCTCTTTGGTCCAACACACAGTTGGCAGCTATCCTCAATTGTGTCTCCTTCTTCTCTAGATCCCTGCTCAGAACTTTACGCTTTTCTCTAAGAGTCTTCTAATTATCGCACACAGCAATAATATTGTCAGAAATTCGACTTTGGGCTCTGCTAGTTGGCAGGCTAACTGGTATGAAGACTGGTCAGCCCTTGCCATTTTGCCTTAGGCGACAGGGCCAGCAGCGCAAGCTAACCCCTTGGCATTTCACCCACACCATTTGGGGATCCCCTAGCCTATACTACAACCAACAAAATAAATACAAACTTATAACAAAAGGCAGAATAGGCAAAGGGAGATATTTATTGAGAGGAAGCACCAGGTATTTATACTATTTACAAAAGGGCTACTGCGCCCACCGCTGACCTATCGATCTTCTGCTGGTTCTTCCAGCCAACCACTCTTCTTCTTCTACTACATTATTCTCTTCCCTGGCATCAACCCTCTCGCTCCGTCCTTCCTGATGTCTGAATTAGTTTTGGCTCATCTTTGGCCTTAAGTCGCTGGTGATCCATATAAATAATTAATCTAATTAAACGTTGAATTTGTATTTGACCTTCAGGTTGATAATAATGCATCAGAAACAACTTCAGTTTCTTGCTTTAACTCATAATATCACTTCTCATCTTATCTAATAATAAATGAGGCACCGGAAACAACTTCAGCCACCTCAAACTCATAATTGTTGGATCCGCCAATATTGGATTATCAGTACAGGCAGCGAACATTTGAAGCAAATACATTGGCTTTCTGCCAGAAATCCCACAATGGACCACAAATGGCAGTTGGCGTCAAACACTGATTCTGTTGACCAATATCAATTGGATCATCCTCAGCTATTAGTTGCCAGTGATCCTTATACTAATTTGGGGCCACCAATTGGCCCCACTCGAACCTAATACCAAACTTGGTGGAATACTAATTTTGGCTCATCCCAAATTGGGAAGCAACTAACCAGTAATTACATTAAATCATACGAAATTCAGTCAATAAGCCATTCTGCCAGGATTGGCCATTTCATCCCAAAAAACGATTAATCATTGGAGGATTCCATCTGGTTAGAATTATGACAAATATCCTTGAGAAAGAATATCACAATGGAAGCTGATGATAGTTTACTCTTGAACTATATGCCAAGTGAATAACTATAGAACTATATAACTCTGTTCTCATAAATACTCCTTTTTATTATAGTGAATCCTAGGGATTTTTTGTAGGGATTCAGTTGTCTAACCCTCGGTTGACACCTCTTCAATGAAATGGCAGCCATCGCCATTAAATAACACATCCTTGTCTCAGCAGCAATGGTCTTCCCCATCCTGGCTAGGATTCCATCATTGGACATCCTTGTGACCTAAAATGGAAAGAGTCAGAAAACGTGTCCCTAACGTTTTCCTCTTGATCCAAGCGAACCAACCATATTTGGCTAGTGACCCGCTTAGGTAATGTGACTTATTACCCATTAAGGCAGGTCACATACCAACTGATTGATTTACTAGTTGCAGGTGGCATCACTCGCCTCAAAACTTGCTATTCATTCCCAATCAGTTGTTGATGAAACCCAACTGACCCCAATCAGTACACCTGATAGTTAATCACTATCAGGTGCCCCTCTTTCGTCAGCAACTCCGCCCAATGAGATCTTAGTATTTGTCCAGATTACCCCTAACGGATATGACCATGCAAATATCCTAAAATCCCCCAAACGTAGTTACTCCATAACTCAGGCCAATTGATTTCCAATTCACTTCGCCTTAGGGAATTTTCCCCTAGTGATTCCTGGTAATCTAGCAGGCTGGTAATATGGGCAAAAATCCCAACAGGTGACCTATTTAAGATATTTTAAGGGGCTTACTATGGTCATATTTGGACCAGCAATGAGAGCTAATTGTCCAGGGAAGGAAAATTTGCACTCAAACTACCAACCAAACTAGAATTTACATGGTCTTAAGCTGTAACTTTCTCCTGTACAGGTTGACGTTTTGGGTTTATTGGCTGGCACAGCAGGAGCTGCGGTCACAGAAGTATTGGGAGGGGGAGGAAGGATCAAAACCCATTTTGGAAAATACCACCTGATTGGCAGTAAGTCTATTCAAAGGGAGGAGTGTTAGAATTTGTTTCTGCGGCAAGGGAGGGGCACTTGCACTTTAAGGAATCAAGGCTGAAGTATAAGTGCAAGAGGATGTGGTCATTCTCTACAAACACCAAGAATGGGTGATTGGGGGAAGAACAGATGACAGTATTCTGGAATACCAAGGTGGGTGTCCAGTAGTAGGGGTAGATTGTTGCAAAGATGCTAGGCTAAGTATGGCAGCTGACTCAAATGGGAACCACAAATGGGAGGACAGGATTAGCTCCATAAGTGGGTAATCCCTTATGGAGCTCCTGACATAGTTGCTAAGGGAGAGGCGGTATGTAAGGTTGGCACACTGGACTACCAGAGTAAAGCCACCAGCAGCTGAGCGCAGGTAGTGGGGATGTGAGTTTTTAGTAATGAATGGTATAGCCGCCATGACCATAGCTTGGGCTTATCTAGAAAATCCCAGGCCAAAGTACCCCTTGTGTCAAAATCTGAGAATCGCCCACTTGGAAATTGTTATCCTGCACGTCTATTCAGGCCAAAGTTTTGATGGTTGATCCTTGATAGTGCCTGTAGTTTACAGTATTCAGACCATTTAAAAACTCACTAGGCCTATTAAATTTGTTTTGACTCTTCCAGCCAATTTCAGGCATAATTTTTTTCTTTGTATTCAGGAACTTCTTCCAAGGCAGGATTTAAATGAAAACTGGGAATTTGTCCTTTCAGTTTGTCAACACTTCATCAAGGTTAGGATTCAGATAAAAACTAGGAAAAAGATAAAATAATTAAGACTTTTATTGCAAGCTATTTATTAGATAATGGTCATTAGGCCAGGCGCTGGTATTTACCCTCAAGGGCATCTCCTGGCCACATTCCAGCACAAAATTTCAACTGATATTTTACCACCTCAGTTCAGCCCTTGAACTGGTACAACTGAAACCTTTTCTTAAGTTTATTGGTGGAAAAATACTCTCAAAAATTAGGAGGATTTCTGTTACAAAAATTTGTGATAAAAGCATGCAAAACTGACCTAAAATCTTCTGGATTTCAAGTTCGTCATACTGCTGACGAAATACACCTTTTGTGTAATTTTGGCATTAATTGAAGTAAATGATGCACCCCTAATTGGGATGTCAGCAGGACTCTAAATAGTACTAGGTAACCCCTTTTGGGTGGTCCATGCAAGTGCTATCATGCCAATTATGCAGATTGACATATGAATTTTACCCTAAGGTGGGAAATTAATTACGTTTTTCATTTGTCTGAAGTCTAAGGGATTTTCAGACATTAATTTTGGGTCATCCCCAAATTATTTTGTATATGATTGGGTTAGATTGTGTTCCCGATAATTGGGACCAATTGCTGAGATTTAATGCATAGTAAGTTGACCATAATATGTGAGCGTATTCAGCATGAGCGCTCTGATAAAGTACTTGATTAAATTGTCATTGAGATATTTGGCCTAAATTGTACGATTGCAATAAGCTTTGAGGTGAGAATATAGGTGTCAGCTCAAGTGTTGAAAGGGTAATTGGACCGATCTGTTGGTTGTCAAGGGTTTATTTTTGAGTCAACCACCAGAATCTAACATTTTACCCCTCTTGACTCAAACATAAGCCCTAAGATTCCAAATTAGCCTATGTTGGCCTTTTCTCATTGGCCCAAACGCCCAATGAGAATGGAGTTGGTTTTTCTATATGGTAACTTCGGCCTGAATGTTTGATGAATCTGAAGTATGATGGCCCAAATGCCCATTGAGTCTTAAGTTGGATCTTCTCCTCAACCTCAAGTGCAAACTAAAATATTAATTAGAATAAACTTATTATATAAGTAATTTTTTGTTTTTTTGTGTTTTTTTGGTTTTGTTTCTGTGTTTTTATGTCTTTTTTTCTTTTTTTCAACTTTTTTCTTTTCTTAATTGGCCATCTAAGGAACCTTCTTAGGAATTTTACATGTACTCAGTTGTATATATGGCCAGTCCTAATTTCCTTGATGGTGTATATGAACTTAGATGTTTTCTCAATCACTTCAAATGGCCCAACCCAGATGCGATCAAACTTTTGCATTCATCCTGATTCATGGGTGTTGCAAAATAGAACTTTGTCATTAACTTCAAATTTGGACAGTGGGTAAAGATTCTCTAAGTCCTTTTTATGCCAGGCCTTTTTCTTAGAAAAACTGTTATTGAAGGCTTAAGCTTGTAATTTGATCAAAGCATCCACAAGCTTCTCAATGTACTGAGGATAAGTGTTTTCACCAGGATCCTCTAGGGCCAAATATAGCAGCGTTGGTAGGGCTGGGTGTCTACCATATAATACTTGAAATGGAGACATCCTAGTTGATGAATGGTAGGAGATATTGTAGGCGAAGACTGCCAAACTTAGATATGTACTCCATTCAAATGGTTTAGCCAAGGTTGATTTCCAGATAATGTTCACCGACGTCCCATTTGCACGCTCAACAGTCTCATTAGTTTTGGGGTGATAGGGAGCAGAGAGCACACCTTGTACTCCCATTAGTTGGTTGAGCTTGGCAAGGACATTGGCGGTAAAGTTGTTTTCACTATTGTTCAGAATAACCTGAGGGCATCTATGCTTGTGGATGATGTTTTCAAGTACAAACTTGGCGGTAGTTGCCACTCCAGCTTCCCGAATGGCCTTGGCCTTGACCCATTTGGTCAAGTGGTCAATAGCTATAATTATGTACTTGGCCTTCATATTGCTTGTTGGAAGTGGGCCAACAACATCAATAGATACAGTGTGCCAGGCAAAGTTGGGCCATACAAGTGGTAAGATGTGCTTTTTCAGAATGGTTTTTTGCCTTGGCACTCTGCACAGCATTCTAGCATTTCTTGGATGTCGAAATGCATTGACTCCCAGTAGTAGAATTGCTTCAGATGCTCTTTCATCTTCTTAAATCCGCCATGCCTTATGGCCTTATGCGCTGCCATTATTAGGTCTGTTTGGGCCAATGGTCTTGGGAAAATGAACTTTTTGTCCTTGACGATTTTGTAAAGTGTCCCATTTTCAAGGGTTGTATTTTTTCATAGATCTGATAATATTTTTTGGATGGATTTGGGCTCATCCTGATACTCTCCACTAATCATTTTCATAAACAACTCATCAGTGGCCTGACTAAGTGTTGTGATGGTGGGTAGTCAGGATAGACAGTCAGCGTTTTGGTGTTTTGCACCAGCTCAATGCTCAATTGTGTAGTCATAAGCTTGAAGCTTTAATGCCCAGAAGGTTAATTGGTCCTGAGGTTCTCTTAAGTTATTCAACCATCTTAGGGAAGCATGATTGGTAACAACTTTGAAATAAGTATCATGAAGGTAGACCTGGAATTGCTTTGCAAGCATATATGACAGCTAAGCATTCTCGTTCCATCACTGTGTAGTTCATTTCGTGAACCTTTAAGGTCTGACTAGTGAAGGCAACTGGATGTTCTTCACCATCTTCTCCAACTTGGGATAACACGGCCCCCACTGCTGTTTGAGATGCATTAGTTTGGATGATAAATTCGCAATCAAAGTCCAGATATTGAAGAACAGGCACACTTAATAGGGCTGATCAGAGTTGGTCAAATGTATCCTGACAAGCTGGAGTCCAGTCAAATGGGACCTTATCTTTAAGCAGATAGATAAGCGGCTCTCCAAGTTGTGCAAAGTTGGCAATAAATTGGTGATAGTACCCAATCATGCCTAGGAATACTTGAATATCACGCCTGGATTTGGGCCATTTCATTTTTAAGATGGCATCCAACTTAGAGGGTTGGGGCTGAAGGCCCACTTTATCAATCACAAATCCAAGGTATTCCTGTTGTTCTTTGAAAAACTGACATTTTCTGGGGTTGATTATAAGTTTGCAGCAGCTAGCCTTTTGAAAACCTCATCTAAGTGTTCCAGGTGGTCATCAAAAGTGCAGCTGAAAACGTTGATATTGTCAAGGTACACTAGTACACATGACAATTTTAAATCTCCCAGGATTGTGCCCATTGCCTGTTGGAATGTGTCCGGGGAGTTTCAGAGCCCTTGAGGCATTCTCGTTGGCTGGAATAGGCCCTCTTGGGTTATGATTGCACATTTCTCGCGCTCCTCTTTAGTAAATCTAATTGACAATATCCGCTGATAAGATCTATTGCCAAGAAGTACTTCGCACCCCCTAGCCTATCCAAGGCATCATCAATTTATGGCAGTGGGTTTTAGTCCTTCTTTGGGATGTTGTTTAACTTCTTATAGTCAATGACTACTCAGTTGCTTCCATCCTTCTTCTTCACTATTAAAGTTGGTGCAGCCCATGGACTTTTTGAAGGGACTAGCATGCCACAATCGAGGTGTTCCTTAATCTCCTTGGATACTGCTTCTTCTGATAATTTCAAGCGTCTAATCAGGCGTAATTGAATAGGTTTATGATCTCCAGTATTAATTTAGTGGGTGACACCATCAGCACAACCCAAGTCGAAATTATCTTGTACAAATATATCCCAATATTAAAGAAATAACTCCTGCGCTTAGCCTTTCTCAGATTTGGTCAGGTTGCTTAAATCGGCCATAGGGACAACATTATCTATGCTGAGTTGGTCCTTATTGGGGAGCCCTAATTTGACAAAAGTTTCAAACTCATGGAATGAGTGAATTTTTATGGCAGGGAACAGATGCAGAAAATCAATTATTTGATGTTGCCTGATGGAAATGGGCCAATTTTGCAGGTTTGCACAAAAGATATGTATTTCTCCGTGGCCTGGAATTATAGTACCAGGGGCAATGTTTGGATCAAATTGGGATTTAGACCATGGTTGATATATTTCACCATAGAGTCCTTCCAGGATATTAATTGTTAGTCCCATTAGGACGATTACTTGCACACTGGATGGTATAGTGATGGTCTGATTCAATCAAAGTGGAATGCCATTTGACTCATCAATATGAGTGTGAAGTGGTTTTATCTTTAACTGAGCTTTGGAATACTCTTTTGGGATGACTCCATCTTTGTAGGACAGATTTATGAATATGCTGGGTTTCTTTTTCTCAATTGCCTTATCCCTGTTATAGTAAAGTGGAATAGTCTGGTCAAGAATGGTGAGAGTATCATCCTTATGATTTATAACAACTCCTTATCTTCTTAGGAAATCAGTCCCATTTAGGATAACATAGTTTGTATTTGGCAACACTATGGCAGGTGCTGTTACTACAATTGATCCAAATCTGAGTGGTATGGTACTGTAGGCGCCATGCGATTTGGTTGCATGCGCTCCAGAAGTTCCATATTCCTGACAGTGGGCAACATCGGGCGCAATTTTAGTTTTTTAACCAACCTTGTGCTTACTATATTGGTAGGAGCACAACTATCACCAATGGCCCAAACTCTCACCTTGTTCACTACTATGTCTACATAAGTACATCCAGAGTAGTTTTCAGAGGTATTTATTGCATGAATGCTGTGATTGCTGCCTGATTCCAGGTGTGATTTCAGGCTTGAGCAAGTATCTTGGAAGTTATCTGTTAAGGCCTTCATGGGAATGGCTACTTGAACGTTATCAAATTTAGGCAGGTTGTTCAAACATCTGGGTTATAGATCTAAACCCTGGTCAATAATCTGCTTTGCATAGGGTTTTGATACTTTAGTTCGAGCTTCCTTCATAATTTTAAGGGTTTAGTTGCTTTTGCTGTGGCTTGAGTAGTGACCATCATGACATCATAAGCCATGATATGGTGGAGGTTATCTTTAGCAACATCTTCAATCCTAAAGAGCTCATCAGGGTCAGGTGGAACAGTTTGAAAATTGGTGGAGTTAAGCATTCTGCCTCTACTCCACCTGCTCTTTTCCCATCTCATTGTAACTGTTGATTTCTAAAGCAAAGTTGACCCCATGATTTTTGTTGGACCATCTGAAGCATTGTCTGGAAAAATGCCCTTGTTGATCGCAAATATTGTAAGTATTTGGCCCTGTTTGCTGTTTTTGCTCATATTTTTGGTTCTTATTTTGGAAATTTTTCCCCTGGTCAGACATCATGTTGCTTTTTGGGCCTGAAAATTGAGATTTTTACTGATCTTTGGCCCGATTAGGAGTATTGAATTTATGGGGACAGCTTCTCAAGTAAGTGGTGAGCTCTTGGATTTTCAAGCTTCCATTGAAGGCAGGCAGCATAACATTGTGCAGTTCACAGAAGGGCATAATCGCGTGCTCCATTGCAATCTTGGCGTCAAACTTATCTATTGCATTGCACCCACGCAGAACTTTTGACTCATGGAAGAATCTACCTGCAAAGTACTTAATAGTCTCATTATGTTTGAATTTAATATTAAGAAGCTCTCTTTTTTAGGTTTATAATTTTTCAAGCCCTCCAAACTTTTTGTTATTGCAATTTTGGCATCCATATAGGACCAATCGTCGTCCAAATAGGGCATAACAAGGTCACAGCTATGGGCATTGAGTAAATTAATCAGTGCCAATCCTTTTGCATAATCTGATGCTCCTCTCATTGCTTTTCAAATAATTTGAGGAAAGAGTGAATGTTTCCATCCTTATTGAACTTTGGTAAATACAGTGATTTGAAGTCATTTCGCCCTATTTTGGGCATAGGGGTTGTACTTCTTTTGAGCGTCTTGGTGTATCATTGCCCATAATTGGCCCTCTTTTCCGTTGGGTAGTATTTGGATTCAGGATTGATGCTAGGACTCTAGGCATAGGACAGATGTTCGAAATATCAGTTTCTATATCGGTGTCAACTTCAATGATTCAATTTCATGATATTGCTCCAAACTACTGGATTCTGACACCTTAATTCAGCCCTTAGTTACTTTTACAGGCTGTTTTTTGGCCGGATAAGTGTAGCTTTTTCCTATTTCTTTTTTGTCAAAGTTGGGCGAGCATTGGCAGCCTTGCTATTTGAGGAATTTGAATTCTTTTTAAGGTTGTCATACTCCTCTTTGAATAAAGTAAGATTGGTTGTTAAGCTTTTTATATCTCTGTCCATACTGTCTCCTTGGGAATTTGCAGTTGATAGCTACATTCTGAGTTCCCAATTTTCCCGAGTAATTTCAGTAATTCTGGCCTGCAATCTCGACACCACAGTCCAAAGTTTAGAAGATTCCTCTTTGATCTGGGCATCTTCTTCATCCCTATTCGGGATGGCTGCTTTGCTGCAAGGTCCTCAAAGTTTTTGTTGATAGTATCCAGCTCAGCCCAAACATACTCTTTAAAGTCATCATCTTTTACATTTAACTCCAGGTGATTTCTTTGGCCCAAAGTGGCATGTATGGTAAGTCGTTCTGATTGAGACAGTAGGTAATCCAAATAGCTTTCCAGTTTTTAAAAGCGGTTATTCATAGTTTGTACCCATTCTTGTAATAACCATGGTGGGCCAGAACTTCTGCAGCTATTTTTGGGACTCCTTCATTCAGAAGCTCCTCAAGGGTGTTTAATCTCCCATGAGCTTCATTTAAAAGTCCCGTATTTTCTACAATTGCCTTTTAGGACTTCAAAAAATTGGAATTTAGCTTGTCCAGTAGGGTATTTTGGGAAGATTGTTCCTTCCCTTGCACATGGTAGATTTCCGTGATTTCCAGATTTTGTCTTGCAATTATTTGCTGGGTATGCTTGATTGAGGGTTGAACAAAGTTAACCAGGAATTAATCAGTTGCTTGACTGTCTGTGAGGCGTCTGGCAAGAGATGCCATGATAGCATCGCAGTACTTCATATATATCTCCATCTTGAGTGCCTGATCCTTAATGTAGTAGAACAGTCCAAGGGAGGGATCAATTTGTGAAGTGCCAATCCTAAAACCCTGATATAGGGTTTCCAGCATAGCTTTTATGCTTGAAGATGTAATGTCAATCGGGCTGGTTGTATCTGCATGAGCTCCCCCACTGTGATAAAATCCATGGAGTAGGAGGTACCCACTTCCGAGCTGTGGTGACTGGTATCAAAATAATCTGAGATTTCATTGTCACTGGTTTCCATCTCATTGTCACTTTCTCGTCTGGCCAATTCTTCCAGGAATAGGTCATTGGAATCCATTTCAAAGAATGTAACCAGTTTTGAGTGAGCACCAGTTGTCAAAATCTGAGGTTCGCCTACTTAGAAATTGTTATCCTGCATGTCTGTTTAGGCTGAAGTTTTGATGAGTGATCCTCAATAGTTCCTGTAGTTTACAGGATTTGGACCATTAAAAGAACTCACTAGGCCTATTAAATTTGCCTCAACTCTTCCAGCCAATTTAGGCATAATTTTTCTTTGTATTCAGGAACTTCTTTCAAGGCAGGATTTAATAAAAACTGGGAATTTGTCCTTCCAGTTTGTCAACACTTCTCCAAGGTTAGGATTCAGATAAAAACCAGGAAAAGGATAAAATAATTAAGACTTTTATTGCAAGATATTTATTAGATAATGCTCATTAGGCCAGGCGCTGGTATTTACCCTCAAGGGCATCTCCTGGCCACATTCCAGCACAAAATTTCAACTGATATTTTACCACCTCAGTTCAGCCCTTGAACTGGTACAACTGAAACCTTTTCTTAAGTTTATTGGTGGAAAAATACTCTCAAAAATTAGGAGGATTTCTGGTACATAAATTGCGATAAAAGCATGCAAAATTGACCTAAGATCTTCTGGATTTCAGTTTCGTCATACTGCTGACGAAATACACCTTTTGTGTAATTTTGGCATTAATTGAAGTAAATGATGCACCCCTAATTGGGATGTCAGCAGGACTCTAAATAGTACTAGTTAACCCCTTTTGGGTGGTCCATGCAAGTGCTATCATGCCAATTATGCAGATTGACATATGAATTTTACCCTAAGGTGGCAAATTAATTAAGTTTTTCATTTGTCTGAAGTCTAAGGATTTTCAGGCATTAACTTTGGGTCATCTCCGAATTATTTTGTATATGATTGAGTTGATTGTGTTCCCAATAATTGGGACCAATTGCTGAGATTTGATGCATAGTAAGTTGGCCATAATATGTGAGCGTATTCAGCCTGAGCGCTCTGATAAAATAATTGATTGAATTGTCATTGAGATATTTGGCCCAAATTTTATGATTGCAATAAGCTTTGAGGTGAGAATATAGGTGTTAGCTCACGCATTGAAAGGGTAATCAGCCCAATCTGATGGTTTTAAAGGTTTATTCATGAGTCAACCACCAGAATCTGACACCTTGAAAAAAAGAAATTCTATAAAACTGGTGGGTTTAGACAACCCTTGTGCCATCTCAATGATGACTGTACGCTGGAAGGGAAAAGGTTCTCATACTTGACCCAAAGGCTTAAGCATGGGTTGCTCCATGAGAGCTCCAGGGGCTCTATAAGCACCGCCTGGAAGCTCTTTTGGTGTTGATCTAGGTCCTAAAGGGGACAAAGTGACTGGTAGAATGAGGGGCTAGCATAGCCATCTTGGGCGCTCTTTAGCAGCAATAAAGGTGACATGTGGTGGCACACCACCATCCCATGCAGGAAATGCAGGCATTAAATTATACAATAAGCAAAACTCAAGCTGGCGAGATGGATATGTTTTGTATACACTAAACTAGCTTACAAAAATATAATTAAATAAACCAAGTAAATAAAGCAAATGAGATTTTTTTTGTATTATGATAATCTTTAGTCTGGCTATGATTCTAAATAAGCATCTTAAGTCTAAATATCTAATCTCAAGCTGTTAAATCTATAGTTTTTGATTTTCATAAGTTATTTTTACCTTACAATACTTATACCTTAAAAAATTTCTGTTTTATTTTATATCTAAAATTAAATATCGTCAAAAACCTAAGTTGTCTTACTTTAGTATCTAATTCTAAGATATAGTATTATACAATTTTATGTTAATAGGTGTTTATTAAATTAAAGTTGACAACCTACTATCTGCTTGACATCACATCTAAGCGCATTTAAAAATTACAGCAGAACTAAACAACTCTTAAAAACTGAAACACAGAAAAACCCCATTGTCCCTAGCCCTACCGCCCGCTGCTCCAAAATGGGGAAGTGGCAAAACCCCATAGCTTCTTCTGCCCAGTGGGAAATGCTTTCAAACTAGGTTGAACAGCCCCCCAATGCCTCAGGTTGATACGTTCCCCCCAAGGATCTCGCCCTCCGCCTTGCACGTTCCCAAGCGGTGCCTCATAGCCCCATTGTGCTCCCCCAAAGCAAGATGTGATTTAGCCTCCAGGTTGTATATGGCAACTTTTTTCCCTATAATGACAAACAAAGCATAGAAATAGCCCCTGCGCTTATGCAACCTGCAGGCTTTATCAACTTCCGCCCCTACAAGGGTTACTTTGACCTTGGCTTCACTTGTAAAGCTGATGCTGCAATCTCAGTCAACATTCCCTTGGTGTTCCAGGGAACCCCATCCCAACCTACACCCAGTTGCCTGATGACACTACTCTTGTGGTTCAATTTTCAGGCCTCTCCACCCACCTCCCCTGAAACTTATACAATGAACTAATAGCTGGGTTGTCAGTATATGATGCTGACCCCATTATACAATTTGTGGTTCTCAATGGAGTTAAACAACTTTCTGGCCTTTGCGCCTTTACAACTATATGCCCAATATCAACCAAAATTGCCATTTTGTATCCCCCTCGCACCATTGTCCCCTCTTCCCCCAACCATCCTTTCTTGACCAGAGTAGACAAAGGGCGCACGATCTGCCCTATTTGTTTTGACCTGGACCACTCAAAGCAGCGCTTCTCCACCATATCTCAAGCTGGAGCGACACGCTTGACTTTCCCCATGATGCCCCCAAAGCTGACATAAAAACTTTTTTTGATGGGGTACAATCCTCCCTCCCCCTCCACCCAAAATGGTAGATGCAACTGCCACGGATTCAGCCAATAAGGAACCTACACGTCAAACCACTACTCCTACTCTAACTAATCAGGAGCCAGCATGGACCCCATAAATTCAGAAAAAAACCTACCCAGTCACCCAATTCATCTCACCATATGCCAATCAACCTATTGTTTCAACCAAAACTCCATGAGAGTATTTGGAGGAAGTTGATAATTTTGGGGAATCCCATCCCTGAGTTAGTCAAGGCCCCAGGCCTCAAAATGAACCTAAATGCAAATTATGCAGCTCAAATTTCCAACTTGGCACTATGCTCTATGCTCTGATTCTAAAAAATCCAAAGCGACCACCAACTCACCAAAGAGGCTGTTGCCTCCCCTGATTGTCACCCCTTCCAAAAGGCCATAGTGAAATCAGTTACAGTCTTGTCCAAGGGATTACCCGCCTATGTCCTTCCCCATGCAATAAGTTCATAAAAAAATTCCAGTGATTTCACCAAGTTGCCCACAAGGCAGTACAAAAAGTTGTGATGGTTGATAAGTTTGGCCCCAAGACCCACATTACCAGCAACAACATCGCCAACTTCACCACACTACCCGAAGTGCACCTCAAGGCTGAGAAATCCCTATATGAGTATATCATTACCCTCCTCATAGCTAAACTCAAGCTGCCCAAGCCACTCTGCTACCTCAACCCCCAATTTTGAGGATGCACCCACACCTGTGCTCTCAGCGCTCTGCTGTACACTGTCCAACACAAAAGGAAGAAGAGCCTCCTAATCCTGACTCACCCTCACCATGGATGCATAGCAGTTTATGGCATCCAACCTGGTTGGATCATTTTAGTTTTTACCTTTATTTTTCAATTCAGTTTTTATGATCATCTCTTTCTGTTTGTTAAAATCTAGTTTAGTACAAGTTTTGCTCCTCAGAGCTTGGTATTAACCACCCCCTGGTCAGCTTCTCTCAGTCAAATAAACTCAATTTCCTGTTGATAGTGATAAGTAAAGATATGATGTACGCAGAACAACAATTATTGAATAACTTTTCATATAGTTCGTCAAATTTTTATACCTAAGTTCAAATAGGAGTTTCTAGGGGTAAGGGAGTGTCTATAACTCTCCTGTTCTCAGCGTGGTAGTGCACAGTGCACAGGCCCACCACCAGGGAACTATAAATCAGAAATAAAGTTACTAGAGCCCCGCAGAGGGTGCTTAAGCTTATAACTTAGGTTGAGGGTGGTTAGCAGTAGAGGTAAGAACCAAAAGTGAACTAACAACAAGGCAGTAGTGAACCCCAAAATGGGGTTAATACCCAAGCAGTACTCTGAGAGGGATTGTATAGGAGGCACAGGTTGGAGGGAACCTGGATGGCCCAATGTTGCATGAGCGGTGAGATTTACAGTTATTAGATTAAATAGCTAACATTGCATGAGACCTCCTAGAAGAGGTCCGTGCACAGGTTTGTCCAATTTAACATATATAAAAAGTATACTAATGAAGGGTTATTTATTATGAGGAAGTTGACTAATGAGAGATTTTGTCTTGAGAAAACAATTTTAAGGAAATTTAGGGGAACAATCAATTCATGGAAAGTGGTGCTAAGCTGAGATGCACCAATAAGCACATGCTTCCATTGGGCAGTGTTAGATTTTTAACCAGGTGATATTTCTCACATGGTAACAAAATTAGTATAATAATTAATTGAGGATAATTGCTGATTAGTTTTCTAATTTCAATTCATTATTTAATGATAATACCCCAATTTGTGCTCCCCAGTTGGTTGGGTTGAGCTGTCTTGATCCGCAGGACCAAGAAAGTATCAGGGATCATCCCCAATAGGAAATTGGTGGATCTCAACACCAGCGACTGATGCCGAGGATGTTGAGATATTTATATTATTAATTTAAGACAAAAAATTGCTTAAATTCAATGTCAAAAATTATCAGGAAATAATCCTGATAGAGTTTTTAGTCAATTTTGATACTGGCGACTTATGCCAAGGATGTCAAATTAATTCATACTAAGTATTTAAGTTTGGCAGGCAATTATCCTAGTGCCAACTCCATGCGAAAATGATTGTGGGATTTTTGGCGGAAAGTCAAATCTATTATAGAGTACTTTCAACTTATGTCAAGGATGCCAAAACATTTAATATTAATTAAATAAAGTTGAATTGCATTTTGACTTTGTGAGAGTATCAGGTGGAATCCCTGACAGCATTTTAGTTTAATTTGACACTGGTGACTTATGCCAAGGATGTCAATATATTTAATTCAAATTATGACAAATCAAGGATTGACGTAATCATGGATATTTGAGGATGACAAGTATCACCAGTGAGAGTGCTGATGAATACTAAGCAGAGAGAATTGCCAGTGAGTGGCGACAATACTGGCAATAAATGCCAATGATGTGTACAGGCAAGAAATGCCCATAAATAGTTTGATATCCCTCTTAATAGAAAATATCTTCTAATCTTCAGATCTTCAGATCTTCAAATCCAATATTTGTTTTCCCATCTTTATTAAGTTTTTGGTTGTTTGTAGTTATCTTGGCTTGTAGAGGTGGGACTCAAGATTCCCAGTTGTTAATTGCTGGGTTAAAATACCTGGAGTGGTCAGCGCAACCAACTCCCAACCTTGAACTAGATGGAAACCCCGCAGGAATCTGGACAACTAGCAGCAACAATAAAGGACTGGAAGGATTAAAGGGGAGAAGTCCTGAGGGAGTCAATATAGATGCCGCTGAACCACAATCGTTGGACATGTCCCAGGAGAAGACCTCTGAGCTATAACAAGTGTTCATGCCTCAGAGGAGAAATTGTTGGTCTGTTGGGTTGGTGGGTTTCCCTGCAAATTTTTAGAAAAAGGTCGCCAATGATTGTGAAAAAGAAAAGTCCAGCAGTCTTCATACTGTTTGAACTGGTACACTAATGGAGTCACCTAGTATTGAGAATGAAAAATTCTCAACAGGCAGTATACTATACTTGGTTACTAACCAAACTCATGTTATTAATTGTATGCAAGGACAACCCAAGCTGGAAATTTTGAAAACAAATGGGTTTCAAGACCCCGTTCACAAAGAAATTGAACCAAACCATCATTTTTTATCACAAAGCTGGTTCATTTTAACGCACCTGCTGTAATACAGGACCAAACTTCTCTCAAATCCCCAGGATCAACCTGAGCATACCTTGCCTTAACCCAGCGTTGGTCCAAGGTATGTTCGAGGTCAGGGAGGTCTGCCAACTTCACCCTCTTGGATTATGACATGCATCTTTATCCTTAGTATTTGTCCCCATTATCATGTCATCCTCAATCCATGACACTAGGGCTAAAATTATCCATAATATAAGTAATATGAACATCTTCAGTAGAGAAATTAATTCAAAATTAAGTAGTGCAAAACTTTAGTAGACTAGGATCCACTTTTTTTTATATTTGACAATTAAGAAAATATCATGCGCTTTAACTTCTTATAGTCAGTGAACTAACAGGTGAAGGTGAGACTGAGCTTGCATCTTAAGTGCTTTATACCAGTAAGCTTAGAAGTTTTAGGGGCTTATCAATACCTGAATCTATATGAAGGGAGGTTTAGGGATAATAAGAGCTAAGGATATGTTAAGTAGACTACTAAAGCTTTTTTATTCATGTAAAGTTAGAAAATGGGATAATTGCGGGTTGAGTTGAGGAAAAACCTTAGGGTTAGGGCAGTAAGGGTGAAAACGTCTTATACTATGTTTGAATTTTTAGGCTGGAATTGTACTCCTATTACCAGACCAGTATTAGACAATGGAGAATTCTTTGGGAAGAACTTCATTTACCCATTAATTAATAACTAAGGAGATTTAAGTAGCCTTTATGAGATTAACTAGGATAAGAAATTCCTCAGTTAGATTAATCACAAGATTCCATCTATATGTATAAAAGTATAGGCGCAACACAAGCGTGCAAAGCATGTCTATGCATCCAGGGTAATGTAAGCTTTTACCTAGTTCAAGTGATGCTCATCTTGTTGGATATGCAAGGTTCCAGGATCCAGCTATAAAGACAAAAAGAATTTCTACCCATTTAGAATTTAGAGGAGCACCAATCCTAAGGCTAAAAGCTTTTACAAGATCAATGACCAAAAGTATACCCTAGAAAGAATTGGTAGCACCAGCACCACCCTGTTTACCCTACCCCATCCACAACCAACCCTCAAGTTAAACCATTTAGAATCATTGGTTCAGAAAAGCACTGTGTTTTATATTAAGCAGATATTCACTAACTTTAAAAATATACTTGAACTGCGTGGGATAAAGGCAACTCCCTTTACAAACCAACAGCTCAACTAGGAGAAACATTGGTTGAACATTGATACCTGAGGTAACCCTAGGTGAAAATATTTTACAGAAGAATCATGTACAATCAAACATTCAAACAAAAGTAGTAAACGTTGGCCTTTAGCATGTCAACAAATTATGAGGATGGCAAGGCGGAATAAGGCGATTAAAGAAGGAAAATGAATGACTGAAACACAGAGTTTGGATGGTATACACAAATTCAGAAGATAACTCCTCCAAAATGAATTATTTGAATATAAATCATGCCTTTTAAAGCATTCACTATTTACTAAGCCATCATAGCCATTCAATAGGTATTATACTAAACAGCCTGATAATTGTAGATTATTGGGTCAACTTGTTTCCTAGGGTTTATAATAATAAGCTATTTCTCAAAATTTCTTATCTGTATTTGTTATGCATAAAGTTTCACCTCCTGACAATTATTTAGTAATGGTAATGTAGAAGCAAATTCCTTATCATTAGTGTTGGTCTTAGCTTTGTCTCTAATGATTTCTGCATTGGCTTCTTTAAAAATTAAGCAAGAAACTCAAAGAGTAGCAAACATGTATCAAGCAACCAACATCACACAACTATCCTTAACAACTAGTCCAAACTTTTACTACCAATTTCAATGTATTTGAACGGCAGTGCCTTGTGGCCTAAGGATTCTGCCATGGTTTCTCAAGAAAACATAATGAGATCAAAAAGTTTCCTTGAAATGTCAGTTCCCTGACAGGTTCAAAGAAAAATCACAATAACTCTATCCTCAGGGCCTTCTAACTTTTGCTGAATAGTATAGAATATGTTTAATTAAAGAGTTCAATCTATAAGATTTTATCCTGTATAACTTTTTGAGATTTGAAAGATCCTAATAGTTCTAGTATAGAAAGAATATATATTTTAAAGTTTACTAAAGTAAAGCCTACTGTGAATCTAGGGATATAATTATCTTAAATTACATATATGAAGGATATTCCATTAGTGGCAAGACTTTACTTTAACTATCTATATAATATATATAATCATAAATTCCATTATAAAAGCTCTTTATTTGCTTTGCTAACTGTTACATAAGTTTATAAGATTGTCGTTTCTACCTAATTAGTGCATAATTAATTTATCTCATATGATCAAATCTCTTTACTTGTGTTTTTACATGTTTTATCCAAAATTTTATACCTAAAGATACTTTAGGTATTTTCCAAAATCTAAACAATTTAACTTTAGATATCCTAGCAACACCCATTCTCAGTGGATTCCGTGCCTTTTCCATAAGTTATAAGTGTAAAATTTGAAAGTGTTGTATTTTATATTATGCATTACTGCTATATTATCCTAGGGCTTTAGGCATCTGCTATTATAATATAGACAAAAAACTTTTATATGGCAAACTTAGTTTTAATATGGCTTAAAAAGCAAAAGATCATGCATCTGAGAATTTTCTATGGTATTGACTTATTTAAATGATGTTCTTGTTTAAGGAATTTATGCTTGAACAAAACTTAGACCAACGTTTAAAAACATTCATCTGGCTCTCAACTTTTAGAAATATACTAGATAAGTATACGTGTAGGTAAGTAAAATATGAATCTCACTAGTGAAAACTCAGTAAGGGGCTATATTATAGACAAATACTGTATTTTAAAGTTAATTAGGATTCTAAATGATATCAAGATCTGAAATTGATTCTTATAAATATTTCTGGGATAAAGAGATACTTAAGATAGGCAATTTCTTGACACTAAAGCAGTCTGTTGTATCCTGCCACATGTTAAATTATTTTTATACTATATTCCGTGGACTATACTGGAGTGGAAGTTTTTTCCATTTGGTTGCTAATATTTTTTGGTTTGTTAAGGGTACAACTAAGAAATTGGGGAAAGAGTTTGATGTATAAACTGCAATAAGAACACCACCAGAACCTAGCTACCTTGCAGATGAAAATATTTTCATCATTTTGTTTTTGGTGAGTGTTTGGATAGTGTATATTATAGACAGAAACTACAAAATGAGGCTGGTGCCAAAAATGCATCATCAATGTTTGTCAACTTATCACTACATGATGAAAATTGACAAGAAAGAAGCGTTTCCCCTCTTTATATTTAAAAAAGTTTTAGTAATTCACCCTTTTTAACAAGAATATTGTCTTTTTAGGAAAATTTACTTAATCATTTAGTTAATATTTAGTTTAACAAGGGCCATATGCACGCATTTGGGCTGGTCCTGAATAAATGGCTATTATTCAGAGACGCACACTCAATAATTCATTCTTTTTCACTTAATACTATAAAAACATGTCTTTGAGTGGCTATCAACCTGATTTTAGCCTCTAATTAAGGTTTGGGGAAAAGCCAGCTCAGCCTCCTGATACAAGTTAGTGACATTTAAGTATCAGTCTCTGAAAAAATCATAAATGGGCCTGTATGCTAAAAATTAAAGGTTATGAGAGATCAAGTTTACCTTGTTTACGTTGTCTTAATGATTATATAACTTAATTAAGACACCAAGGGCTCATGATGTTATCAAGGTTGAGTTTTATTTTCGTTTGGAAAGATAAACTAATGGGAGAATTGGAGAGAAAGCCTAAAAATTGAACAAGGCGCTAAATCATAGAATTAGAGTCAATAAATCCACAAGATTTCCCTGATGTTGAGAACACAATTAAACTGTATCTTAAACATTATTCTTAAAAAGAATAACTCAAAATAAAATATATAAATTAAGAAAATGAGGATAGTACTTACTGTTAATTTTATTCCTTTATTATTATATGAATACATTAACCATACACATTTTAGTTACTGTAAAAATTTATAGGTCTTGATTATTATCTGCCAATAACCCCTATAAACTTATTACTTTCACAGGTTCAGTTTTTGAACAATTCATCCGCGTTGTATAGTTGTTGATATAATCAGTTGATAATAGTATGACGACTATTATGCATAGTTGAATGGAAGTCCTAAATCTCGGCCCAACGCTCAGCCAGTATCTTTGCTCAAAATACTTGTGATGTCTCAAAAAGGGGTTTTTTCCCTTGTACCATATAACCTGATCTTCTCTTATATTCTCATTGATGGCTTCTCTGGTTGACACACAGTCAGCAGCAAGCCCAATTTTGTTACCACTTTTTCTCTAGATCTCCAATCAGATCCTTACTCTTTTCCCTAAAGAATCTCCCAATTATTGCACACAGCAATAATATCCCTGAGAAAGAATAAAAAAAATGAAAGCTGACAGAGTTTACTAAACTGGTATAACTACTGTATACTGCAAAACTGTTTTTTATTATAAGTGAATTCTAGGGAATTTATAGTGGGAATTTGGCCATCTAACCCTCGGTTGACACCTCTTCAATGAAATGGCAGCCATTGCCATTGAATCACCCATTCTCGTCTCAGCAGTAATGGTCTTTCCCATCCTAGCTAAGATTCTGTCATTGGACATCCTCAAGACCTAATATGGAAAGAGTTAGAAAACGTATCCCTAACGTTTTCCTCTTGATTTAAGCAAACCAACCATATTTGGCAAGCGACCTGCTTAGGTAATGGGACTTGTTACCCATTAAGACAGGTCATGAACCAACTGATCGATTCACTAGTTGCAGGTGGCATCACTCACCTTGCTACTTACTACTTACATTCCCAATCAGTTGGTGATTTAACTTGAATAATCCTAATTGGTACACCTAATAGCAATCATTATAGATGCCCCTATTTTGTTGGCAACTCTGCCAGATGAGATCTTAAGCATTTGTCTGAATTAATCCCAACGGATCCAACCAGGTGAATAACCTAAATCCCCCAAACATAGTTACCCCAAAATCAGGGTCAACTGATTTCCAATTCACCACGCATTAGGGAATATCCCCTATAAATTCCTGGTAATCTAGCAGGCTGGGAATATGGGCAAAAATCCCAAAAGTTACATATCCTTTTTGAGATAAGGCATTAAGAAGAATACTAATAGATTTTTTGAAATCACAAAATTTTATATAAGGTGGGCTAACCTTGGAACAAATACGCCATACCAACGAGAATGGGGAAAGAATTGTAAGAGGGGCCACAACTTAAACTCAAGTGCTGGAAGAGAACGTTGTGGTGGATGCTCCCATGTGACCTGATGGTGCTAGGAGTGGTTTTCATGAGCTATTTGGTAAATCCTTGCTAAATGAGGGCATACTTGAAGTTCCAAGTTAATTATTAGGAATTGGAGCGCGATCCAGCTCTGTACCATCCTCTGAAGTCAGCACAGAATTGCATCACCACATACAGCCATACATTAAATAATTTGATTAGGTTTTTTGAAGCGATTTTTTAATTTTTCTGGATTGGGAGTGAATTTATTTAAGGCCTTGAGATATATAGTTTGTATTGTCTATATGGACAATGAAAAAATAGCTGATCAAAGTAATTCTGGGACATGTGAGCTGTAAATGACCGCTAGGAAGTTCTCATTTAAGCAAAGGTAGTTGGTCTCTCAGCTGGAAGCTACAGGGGCTACTCCAGTTGCCAGACTAGTCAGGCCACTGGGTAATCCTTCATCCTGTGAACTAGGGTGTCAGTTGCATTGCATAATATACAGGGCTTGTGGGTGGAGTTGAATCACCCTACTGTATTGTAAGCCCCATATAAACATCTCCAGACGAGTGTTCTAACATTCAAATGCAGTTCTAGTACTAAAAAAACATTCAAATGCAGAAGATCATGCATTGCGAGGGTACAGATTTTTTTAGTTGTCTTTTCATATGGCTGGTCATTTTAGTCCAGGATAGCGCTTTGGGATAAGGATTGGGACCTTGAACGAAATAGTCCCTCACTGAGATCTATGTGCCCCTGAATTTCTGGGTGTAGGCATGAGTCATGAACCCATCAGTTTTGTTGTTATCACATGATGCTGAGTGGAACAACTATTCATCTCTGTGTATGACCTTTATAATCTCTTGGGAGAAACTCTATGTCTGATGTGGGACGTGGGCTCTTGGGTTGGCAGCCAGGTATGTAAGAAGGGTGTTTCTTGCCATGGGTTTTGTGAGTCCAAGGTCCTTGGTCATATTGATTTGTGCAGCGTGGGACTAGAAGTTTGTAGTGGTAATTGGGCTTTTCACCCTTTTAATCCACTGATAAAGATTTATTTGTCTGTTTGATGTAGTCAGTGAGACCTAGTCCACCTTCTGATCTTAGACCATGGAGCAGTCCTATTCTGATCAGAGATCTTTTGCCATCCAAAAGCCATGACTTCAGCAAAACCCTAAGTTGTCATGGAAATTTGATGAGAATGGAATTATAAAGGCCAGAAACCAGAGGATCAGGAGTAGGAGCGCGTTTGCGGCCATGACTTTTCCATGAGTCCCATGTTCTTCCCTTTGATGTTGGTGATTCAGGATGCAAGCTTCCTAACAATCCTGTCCTTGATACCTGGCAAGTCCATCCTGTTGAGGTTTAGGGAGATTCCCAGTTGTTTCACTGGGTCTCCTGAGAGCGCCACCCCAAACGGGCTAGGATTCTTCCAGGTTTTCTAATTCTTGAAGATCTTGGTGGGTGGCTGGGGTGTTCTTTAGTTGCAGAAAATTTAAATTCAGTTCTCTGATTAATTATTCTTTTTTGCCAATGAGGCGGTCTATCCGGTAAGTGTTTACTTAAAATAAGGTTCTAGTCCTCAATATTTTAATTTAAGGTTTGAAACTACATATATTAGAGTCTAAGTTGTCAAATTTGAGATTTGTTTTTTTAATTGCATAAATTAAATGAGCTAATTGATTCAAAATGCATTCTGTCATTTTTTGTAGATTATGAGACTTGTGATATATTCCATTTACTTCTTAGGAGTTGATAAATTCTGCATTAAAGGTAGTCCTCTGCAACTCAGTGACATAATGTTTAAAGACTTTAGTCACCTTCTGATTTTTTACAGCTGCAAAATTCTAGCTCTTGACTTATTTGAACGTATTTTTAAAAAATATAAGTGGTTTCACTTTTGCTGTTTTACTGTGATTTCAAGTTTCATCAGATGACCACAGCACCATGTATATGAATCTCAGCGTTGCCCACCACAGGTACCATTTAAGGCTTAATGGGAATAGTGGGAGTAGGGTGGCTGTGGTTGTATCTTGGTGGTAATCCCCAACTTGAACCTTACCTCTTAGGGTTAGTTGGTCAATTGACACATCACTGAGAAGATTTCCGTTTTGTTTTATTTACCCTCCCGTTACTAGCCTTTATATAATAACATATGATAAACTTGAGTGTCTCTGAGTCTTCCATGCTTGCATTTCCAATTACTGCATCATCAGCATAAGCCAAAGCCATCATTGTTTGCTGCCTGCGCACTCTGATGCCATCCAGCTCCACTTCTGCTGCAAACAGTACTATTTCAAGGGCCAGGTTGTACAGAAGTGGTCTCAAAGGGTCTTCTTTCCTCACACCACATTGAGGCGAGATCTGCACCTTTTGAAATCTGGGGCCTAGGAATGACATGCTGATTGTTGTTGTTTGTTTAATGGCTCAGTTGATGAAATTGTGCAGTAGGTGCACTCTTTTCATGCAATGGTGTAGGTACGACCAGTCTACTCTGTTGTAAGTTTTAGGCTGGTCCAAGAATACTAACGCCCCATTAGAATTTGACTTTGTGTTGTTGTTGACCATGTTGATGTTGTCCCAGATGCTCCTGCTGGGGACAAACCCATGTGGTTTGGAGATACAATGTCCTTCCCAATAAAACCCAGATGAAGCAGTAGTATTTTTGATATTAGTTTTGTGTCAGAATTAATCAACAATATTGACGCCATTTTCAAGTGATTGTGTGTCACTTTTTTGTGGAGGAGGACGATCAGGGATTCGTTTCCCCTGGTAACAGCCTGATTTTGTCCAGGCTTTTAATAAGTGCTGCAAGGAGGATGTGGCCTAATCGGTCTGGAAATGCCAAGATCATTTTTGAATGGGATCCTGTCAGTTCCTGGGCTTTTCCGCCAGAAGAGATACTAGATAGCTGCGTTGAGTTCTTCCTTCATTATTGGCGCCGTGTGAGCTGACATATCCAGGGTCAGGGTTGGGTCCGCCTTTCCAAGGAATGTCTCAATGTCTTGAGGTAAAGCGCCCTTAGTCAAGTATGTTTTTTGTAGTAATCATGGGTAACTTTTACCAGCGCCTCTGGAGTGCATGCTACAGTGCCATCCTATGCAGTCTGTGAGTCACAATGAGTCTGGGATTTCCAGGTGTTTAAACGGCGCATGAAGTATCTAGATGAATTCTTGCCCTCTTCCATGAGCTTTGCTTCCTCCTGTAACGTGAGTTACTCCTGGTCTTGTTTACTTAAACCTTAGACTTTGAGGATAGCCAAACCCAATACCCATCCAGTTGGTATTGTGGCCCATTTGAGGGCATTCCTCTCTAGATGTGTTCAATAGTTGGTTGCCTTCTGAAGAGCTGACTCCTCTGCCATGTGCCTCCTGGTGAAAGCGTGTTCTGAAGCAGCAACCATTTTAGCTTTCAAACGCCCCAGGTCTGGATCAGATCCTCACTGAGGGGGACCCTCATGTCATGGGACATGATTTGAATAGCTAACCGGTGGGTGAAGTTATCATTATTCACCATTTTCGGGTGAATTTTTTCCATTTGGAGTGTGGTTTTGCCTGAATCTCTGACCTCAAGGTGATTCTTACCAACTGATGGTTTAAATGAGTTGTGTTAAATGTTTCAAAGTGGACTAACCTATGTTTTAGGGACAACATGATGCAGACAAGGCAATGAATTTATCAAAGGCAGCTCGCCCTTTATGACATGTGGCCTCATCATATGCTCAAGGGTCAACATGTCCTTTGGGCTTGCATAAATGACTACCATTGTAGCCATGAGCGATGATAGTTCCTGGTATCCTCAGTGGTGGTCGATGTTGGGGGGCCATCTTTCTGTGGTCCTCGTGAGCCAATAGTTCATGTCCCCTGGCAGAATGCTGTCCACCAAGAGTGGTTTTTGGCCACCTCATTGAAGAAGTTGGAGCATTTTCTTGGGATGTTGAGGGGCGTAGATGTTAACTGGGGTGTACTGATTTTCTTGCCAGGTGATTATGACCAGAACTCTACCCACTAGGTGATTAATCAACGACGTAATGTTGATGCCCCACCTGATTTGATCACAAACTCACAGAGGGTAGACCAAGTTGAAAAGTTTGGGAGGAGCATCCAGGTCCACTCAGCTTCCTCCCCCCTCAGTCAATAACTTTCCTGGATTTTCAGGATGTCAGCCAGAGGATTTTCAGGTGCTTAATTTCTTTGTCCCAGGACATGGAGACCTTCAGTCCTGCGATATATTGATCATCCATATTGTGATCAGATTAACCAATCCTCTTGATACTCCTTAATTTTATAGCTCTGGGCCATCTGACCCAGGTCTATCATGATTTGGGCGATTCAAGGTTTAAGTTCCCAGTCAGGTTTTATGTGCCACCAAGATGAGTTGAGCTGAAGCTGCATTTGCTCTATTAGTGGTAGGACCATCATGAAACTTTTTTATCCTTATTTTATCTGTTTTTGTTGAGGCCATAGGTAAGTGGCCAGAGTTTAGGAAAACCAGACTGACCTGGTGCTGGTTCAATTTTGGCTCCTGTGGTATCATCTGCCCCTGCATTGCCGCTTGCACCTGATGGCCTGCTGTTTCATCCATTAACTCCTCAGGGATTTCCCTCAGGATCTCAAAGTGGTTTGCATCTCCATATATGTTGTTTGTTTCTAGGACTTGAGTCACCTTTTTAGCTTCCTCAGCTCTTCCTCTTGCCTCCGCTTGCTTCTTTGCCTTTTCCACTGCTTTACGTTGCTTTTTGATAATTGGATCAATAATTTGGTACTCATCATGTTTTGTAGTTGAATGTGTTTGTCACCACCTGGAGTTTCCTGAATTTTCATCAGTTTCGTCCATCTCCTCTGGGTCCTCCTCCTCTTTCTTCTTGCCTGAGTAGGGCATGCATGGGTTTGATTACCAAGCACCTGGAAGTGCTGGCAAATTGGGGTGCCTTCTAGGAGTCAATCAGATGGTTTATGATGCTTGTCTCTCTGGTAAAATGAATTGTGTGATGCGGGGGATCAAATTGGGGCTAGTCTCTACCTTAGGTTTATGGTCAATAACTGCAAAGGCCTTCCCACTGCAGAGTTCATGTTTTAGGTGGAAACGTTGAAGATCAAACTGCTTCACTCTGACATACACCTCTAGGCCTTTAATCAAATCTGTTTTTACAAAGTAGTAGGGGATGTTGGTTGAAAGATCTTCAAAAAAAGAAGAGGTCAATTTCCTTTTTCTAGTGGATATAATGTACCTTGTCGTGATGGGAGACATCTTTAACAATGACTATAATAATGACCTTGGATGAGGCGTCCGCCTGCTGCCATGGTGAACCTGATTTCAATGAATCCTTATCAAGAATCTTGTTCAAGAAAAACAGTGTTTTTTAAATAAAATTTATTTTATGGTTATTGCCAACATGATCTCCAAGTTTTAACCCTGAAGTTCACTCTGACCCATGATTAACAGGAGAGGAGAGGAGTGAGTGGTGGATATTATTATAGACATATGCTAGTGCAGCATTTTCAAGTAACCTTCAGTAAGGACTTATACTTAACTTTTGGTCTAGTTCACATGGCTAACCAGGAGCTCCTTGTGGGAGCGTTTGATGCCCTTGGGTAACGGCATATTGGTTGAGTTACCACCCTTTGCAATGTTCGCCCAGAACTTTTGATTACTGGGCGTACATCTTCCTCTTATGTGTTGAGTGTTGAACAGTTTGAATTTAATTTAATCTTCCTTACTCTCAAAAATTGACTTTAAGGAGAAAGAGAAGCAATAAAATCTAGATATAATATATAAAAATCATATGATTTATTTTATCAACGCAGGTAAAGACATATTAACAAATAAATGTAGATATATATATTATGAATAATAAAATAGACATATAACAAAGCATAAATTTATGCAATCAATGTCTAAGTTTGTGAAGATGCGTGCAGCTCCCCCTTATGGGCTTGGGCACCACTAATGCTTAAAAATGATATCTAAGTTTGTGAATGTTAACATTTCATTTTTACTTAGTATCTATGATATCAATCTTTAGCTATTATATATTCTATATTGAGTTGGAGGTGTGTGATACTATTTAGTACACTCTAGTTAATAAAGATAGTTAAACATCTAAATAATTAGTATAGTCATGAGCATGACTTAAGCCATTAACTCCTCTAAAAATAAAGAAAAGTTCACTATAAAATTAGATATGGCTTAACGCTGTATAAGCATATTGAGTCATATTTTATATTAATATAAAATATGAGTGATTTCAATTGCTCATTAAACGGTCAAAAAAATCAAGTTAAACTACACTTTTTATAAATGTTAATATTACCTAACCTGATAATTTAGGCTTGAATTATAAGTTTACTTTATAATTATTCTTGTATATATAGAATTGTGCTTACAAAGTAATATACAAGCTATTATATTATAAATTAACTTTATTTTATTACATAGAGATTCTCTAACTATATAGATTAAATTTTTATAATATATAAAAAAAATAAATCTTAAACTACTTTAAGTTTTAGGTGTACTTACAATTAAGTTTATTTTCTTTTTCAGTAGCAAAGTTTTATGTCAGTCTCTAGCATAAATTTTGTTTGTCTAATTGCTATTTTATGAAAAATACATTTAGGTTCTTTTGATAATTGCTTTTAAACACTAATTATAAGAATCTTTAACTTCTTTTGCTCTAATTACTTTTTATAGACCTTAGTTAAACCTCTTTATGAATGATACTAACGTTTCTCTTTTAGTTACAAGTTTAAATAACCCCAGTTTCAGATACTTTAATTGCTTTGGTGTTGTGTGTAGATATAAAGGCCAATGAATATTAAGCTCAAAATGAACTAGCCTTGTCTTGTATAAATGGATGCTATCTAGTCTTTATTGAAACACTAATTTACTATATAATAATAAAAAGTTATTGCAAACATACTAGAAAAGTTAGATATATAAAAATACATACCTGAATTAAAACACGTTACTTAAATTGCTATTGTTTCTTTCCTACTATTATTTATAGACCTATGATCTAAGTTAATTTGGTTTTGGCTTAGATCCTTAAACTTTTTACTGCTATTGATTGAAATCTATCTAATAATCTATCAATATTGTAGCTTCTGAGTAAGTGATCCTTTGAAAAAAACCATATATCCAACTCTTACATGAATTGGAATATACTATTATAAATAATCTAGTTTACACTTTATTATACTTTTTAGACGCTTACCATCTTATAAGTATAATTTTTTATATTACATCTGATAGTGGTTACTTTCACAGGCATGGCTTCAATGCCTTTACCCCATATTTGTCCCTTTTTTTATCACTAGGTGGTCCCAACACCCCCCCCATATTTGTCCCTTAAATAACAAACAATAGGTATTAGAAAGATATCATTGATTTTTACAGTAAAGGCTCTTATGCCTTTTGCACCTTTCTTTTAAGATTGCGTACATTAAGATAACTTATATATTGCTTGATATAAATAAGTTACTAACTTTAGCTAAATTTATAAACTCAACTTAAGACCTTAGTGTCAAAATCTGAGGATTGCTTGCTTTATAATTTGAATCCTGCATGGTAAATTGGGATAACGTTTAGCCAGTGGATCCTCGATTTTACCAGTTGCTTACAGTTTAGAACCATTTGGAATGCACTAAGCATACAAAAATGGCTCCAACTTTTCTGGCCGATTTTGGGTTTGATTTTCCCTTTGTAATTGGGAACTTCAGCCAAGGCAGGCAAAGTGCAAGCTGGGGATCCTGAGATCCCAGCTTGCTGACACTCTCCAAAAGTGACTTTAGATACAAAGTAATAAAGATATAATAAAATAGAGTTTATTTAAGACTAGATTTTTTAATACTTATTCATTAGGCCAGGCGCCAGTATTTATAACTCTAAGGCATCTCCTGGTCACATTCAAGCACAATAATCTCAACAGATATTTTACCATCTCAGTTTGGCCCTTGAACTGAAATGACTGAGACCTATTGTTAGGCGTATTGGTGGCAAAATACTCTCATTTTTTTTAGTACTAGATGGTCCCAAGCAACATACTCTCATATTTGGGAGGATTTTAGGGACAAAAATTGTAACAATGAGCGTGCAAAATGGTCCTAGGGTCATCTCAAGATGTGCTTCATCATACTTCTGATGAAATACAAATTCTGGGAGATTTTGTGGTTAATTCAAATAAATGATGTACCCTTAATTGGGACGCCAGCAGGCCTCTCTCAATATCACTAGATACTCCCATTTGGATGGTCCATGTGCAAGTGCTATTATGCTGGTTAGGCATATTGACATACAAATTATTTTAGGTTCAGCTTTAAATATATTTTCATCATACTGCTGATGTAAAAGACTCCCTAATTTGGACTTCAACTGGCCCTCTCAATAGCACTAGGTACTCACATTTGAGCAGTCCATGTGCAAGTGCTATTGTGCTGGTTATGCATATCAACATAAAAAAATTAATTTATTAGTCAATCATGTTTTCATCACACAGCTGATGAAAATGACTCCCTAAACAGGATGTAAACTGTCCTATCAATAGCACTAGGTACTCCCATTTGGGCAGTACATGTGCAAGTGTTATCATGCCAATTACAAGTACTGACATACAAATTTGCCCTAAGGTGGAAAATTGATTATGTTATTTGTTCATTTGATTGTCCATGGGACTTTTAAACGTTAACTTTGGGTCAGTCCTTAATAATTTTGTATATGGATTTCTTAATATTGGTCCCAATTAATTGGGATTGGTTGCTGAGGTTTGGGGCAGTGATAATCAGCCCAACTGTGCAAATGTATTTGGCCTTAGATGCTAATAGAATAATTAATTGAATTAACATTAGTTAACTGGCCCTGCCAAGTAGTTGCAGAGAAGGTTGGCCTAAATGTGCGAGGATATTCAGCCAAAGCTTTAGTAATATAATTACATCCATGTTGCAATAACCAGCTTAAGAAATGTTATTGCAATAGGTTTTAATTAGATTATTAGTTCAAGCATTAGGAGGTAATTCAGCCCAATTTGTATGTCTAAAAGGGTTTATTTTCGAGTCAACCAGAAAATCTGACACTTAGTAAGGCTAGGTTTAAACAATATAACCTTAAATTTCTACTGTTATATAAAATACATCACAGACGCTCAGCTATTACATATAAATATATATTGCTATTAATTTAGTCTTTTAATTTCAGGCCTAAATTGGTATCAATTGGAACTTACCAATAATTCTGTTCAACAATATCCAGGCTAGGCAGTATTATACTTTATACCAAATCTCAATTACAGTAATTCAGTATCATCCTCATCATATTAGTTTATTTATGTATAAGATATCTTCCTATTTTTATTATCTTATCATAGATACAAGTCTTAGGCGTTTCTAAATATAAATGACTGTTAGGTTTAATGGTGATAATCAGTAGTTTTTAGTAGTTAGTATAAATTTTATAGTAAGTTTTAAGCAACATATAAACTAATTGTATTAAATTATATTTTTACTTATAAAGATACATGTTTAGAGGGAGGATACCCCAGTGGTTGAGTATGACCCTCTGCCACTGCCTCCCTGAGTTCAATCCCGGTAGTGAACTTTGGGTAGGGGACGATTATGACTGTGTTGGCATTGTGCACCTATGCCCCAAAACAAGATAGCAAATAGCAAAGGCAATCCATGGAGTTCCTAGCCTATCATACGCCGCGCATGGAGGTTTTCCAGGTTTTATACTCCTTTCCCATTTTCTTCACTTCCCCTCATCGGTGTGGTATCATCCTCAGGTCAGCCCACCTCAAATAAAATTTTAAAAGTATAAAAATTTAAGATACATGTTTATTATAGCTCTGAACTAAGTATATAGTATATAACCAAAAAAACTTATTTATGATTTATATATCATTAAACTTAACTGCTTAAAAATATCTAGACTTAACATTTTACTTATGAAAATTTTTTTAAGAATATATAAAGTAATTGTTTTGCAATTCTGTACAGATTGTACTTCTAGATTATTTTCAGATATCTTTTTAAAGTAAGAACTGATTGCGCATCGCGTCCATGCAGGCTGCTATGTGACGTTCATTCAAGGCTAGCCACTCCTGGCCAGTCCCCCACTAGACCACCAGTACATTTCACGTCTCTGCTGGTGTTGGTTGTGTAATTATACTTCTTTGTTTTTCGCCATGCTGATCAATAATCCCATTTTCTGTGAAGTGAGCTCTGTTATTTGGTTTTTGTTTGCAAAATATTTGTCCTGCTGAAATTCACTGGCAGTTTGTTGAACTTTATGGTGAAGTTATAATGAATGATGGAAATGTGTGTAAATTATGTAGGCTTCTTTAATAAAGGAAGGTCAAATGTTCACGATGAAGAATGACCTGGGTGGCCTTCTGTCATGTATGAAGTATTGACACAAAAAGTTGAGAGTTTTTTCAAGACATGTGCTTCACTATTGACAAGCTTCATCAGAAATTCACACAAGTTTCAGGACCAATATTTTAACAAAAATGTTAGTGACAAGATTCATTACAAAAATTGTAAGCTAGATGGGTGCCAAAAATGTTGACAGAAGATCATAAAACAAAGCATTTGGCACATTCTTTGTCATTTTTAAAGCACTATGACAAGGATGGTGACAAGTTTTTAAATCACATTGTGACTGGTAATGAAACGTGGATTACATATTACACTCCAGAGACTAAATGTCAATCCAGTGAGTGGCATCATTAAAACTCACCAATGAAACCATGAAAATTCAAGCAAGAAACTTCAACATGGAACACCATTGCCACAGTTTTTGGGACCAGAAAGGCATTCATATAATATAATTTCTTCCAAGAGGAATGACAATAAATGCTGAGAGGTATTGTGAAACCTTATTAAAGCTTAGGCGCGCCATTCAAATCCATCGGTGGGGACTTTCTAGTAGCATCATTCTGCTTCACAATAACGTTCAGCCTCATGTTATGGCAGGGACAAAGATGCAAATGGACAACTTTTATTGTGTATTACTGGACAATCCACCATACAGCCCTGAATTAGCACCATTAGGCTTTCCTATTTTCCCAAACTTAAGGGATTTCTTGGTGGAAAGCAATTGGAAAGTGATGACATGTTGAAATAAACTTTTGCTAACTGGTTTAATGGTCAGGCGGCAGAGTTCTATGATGAGGGAATTCAAAAGCTGGTGCCACGACTTAACAAATGTCTAGATATTATTAGTGATTATGTAGAAAAGTAAAAAAATGTTCAATTTTTAGTTTCTGATACAATATACGTTTATAAATAAGCATCTCACACTTTGTTACAAAACGGTTTAACTTAAAAATGACCTTGTAAGTATATAGACCTATGATAAAAAACGTACTAAAAAGATTTAGGAAAATGGTTAAAGTTAGTGACTTTTAGATTATGATATAGACAATTTACAGCTACACTAAAAACGGTATACTTTTTCATAGACAATTATTACTAGCTTCTCTTACAGCCTTGCTTGGTATAATCAAATTAAATAGATATATATTAGATCTAAGGACCTTTTATGGTACTAAGTATAAATATACTCTTCATACATATGAGTGGTCGACCTATACAAGTATAAATTATACAGAGTTAATTTTCTTACTAATATGCTTTGATACATAAAGTCCAAAGAACTTATCTTATTGAAAAGGCTTTGTTACATGTGATCAAATGGTGTTTGTCACATGTATTTTATTTTAAAAAGGGAAAAGTGGTCTATGTTTGGTAGAAATATTTTCACCTTAATTCCATTGTTATCTATCAAAAAGAATTGGCAAATATTAGATAGCATTAGAATGTTAGTTTACACAATCAAGTTAGCTCAGGTCTGAGAATTACAATAAGAATAAGGAATTTTAAACTTTATAAATAAATAAATATATTCAAAATCTTTTTAAAGGGTAGGATTTTGTTATAAATTAACTAATATGTACACTAAGATCTCAGTTATGGTGCAGTAATATTACATACTAAATTAAGCACATATTGTACAAACATAGCATCCTTTAAAAAGTATAGCTTATCTTATCTATGTAGTGTCCTTTTTTATGGGATTTATATTCTTGATCTCATTCTCAAAGACATAAATCAAATTCTTGTTTGCTAAACTACCACCTGGTAGGTTCCTTGTTAAATCCCCTGGTGGCAAGTGACTGGCTTGCCTGATTCATCTCAGATAAATAGTATCAAAAATGGACAATATAGAGTTTCTTAGTTGTTCAATTTAAATTTCTGATGCAAAGGCTTGGAGAGATGATCAATCTCCAAACCTTAGCTGTTTAGTACTAGCCATGCGGACTAATAGCTTTAAGAATTTTCTTCAACAAGTTTCTGGAGAACATCTACCTGGCTCTACCTCATGCCTATATTAACCAAAGAAACTCCTAAGATTTTACCCTTTGGCATGTTAATAGCAGGTCAGAAACTTGGGGTTTTCCATAAAAAATACCCATAATCCTCTTTGGTATTCATTCTCAAAGTTGAATTAGAGTATTTTATATATCTATGCTTACTATAAATAGGATTCTAATTTCATACCCATCAAACTAGCAGTATATCTATTATAATATTTCAAAAAAGATTATTACAAAATTTATCCCTTGAAAAAAATATTGTATTTTTTGTGTTTTAAACAAATACTTAGAGATGTCTTATATGATATCATGATTCTCACACCAATGCTTCTATTTCATATTTTCCTAACCATATCATAAAACTTGTCCCTGTTACAACGGGTATCCAAACGCGTAGCCTCCCTCAAGGGGTGAACCCCAAGACTAACAGGACGAGTTACAGTTGCTAACTCACTCATCCTCCCAATACTGTGGTACCAGGCCCATGCGATAGCCTTCTCACCTACCTTTATAACCTCAATTCGCGCGCTTATCCAGGGCTGGCTGTGGCCTGGCTCTCACCCTCCTATACGGATGTAAACACTATTTGGCCCACGCTCAAGTGGAGGCATGGGACTAATAGATTTTGAGAGCCATGCCAATCACATCCTAGGTACCTGGATAAAGGAAATCCTTGCTCCAGACCTCCTGCAACAACATTGGTCCAGAGCAGCAAGGACTAACTTTGCACAGGTGCTCAAATTAACCAACCCACATAGTCCACCCAGACTACTTTCATACCTTGCCAAGCACCCTAATGCAACAGGTCCGCATGGAACCTCCCCTCATTTCAAACATACCCTCCGAACTATCTGCCATATGGGATGGACCATAGAGAACATGGGTACTATACAGGGAAGGGGATGAACCAGCCCCCAATTCAAATTAAGAAACCCAGAAAACCACCCCCAGAGGGATATGCTCGCAACAACCCCAAGCATAGCTAGGATAGAATACCTAGATATACTGGACATTCCCTATGATTTAACCACACAGAAAGCAATGGGGAAAATGACACACCACCCACTCCTACAGCCAAGGATAAGAGCAAACGCCTGGCGCTGTTTGAGAAGGACCTATAGGATGGCAGACCGCTCCAACTCCCTCCACAAAACATGTGCAGTATGTGGAGGGGAGGGATCCCTACATCACCGCCTAGAAACATGCCCCCAACCAAAGCTATATGGCAGGAAGTCGCACGCCCGCTCAAGATTCAAAATGAACAGGAATTCTAGATATCAAAAAGTATCTTTGCACTCCAGATTGAGTCACCAATCTCATCTACCCTCCGCTCCCTAATAATACCCATTGCAATGTGGACAATACACACAATTGCATTAGATGCATTCAAGGGCACAGTCCTAACCATTCATGGGATTATTAACAGATTCCATGTCCACTTACTAGAGCACTTCCAAGCCTGGCTCTATGGATATATGAGACCAAGACAAAAAGCGCTCATAGAATCATGGTTCCCACTCTGGTTCCTCCACACAGACCCTTTCCTTCACACCTGCTCCATAGCAGGGGAAACCCCCTCAGAGTAGTGCACCAACCCCCCATACCTGGAAGTCCCGCTGGCAACAGGGGTAACTTGAGTACCCTGGGGTGCCCAATTTTTATATTTGTTAGTTATTCACTTAGTTTCACATATATTTAGTAATGTCTGTCCCCTGGTCATCTTACCTCGGTTAAATAAAATCATAAAACTCATAAATCTTTTAATAAGATTGATACCTTTTAAGTAAAGTTAATACTTTACCCATCCTTTTTGACCATTATTTAAGGTTTTTATAACATATATAGTTAAATAATTATGAAACTTAGCCTAAATAATTATGAATGATTAGATTCTACTCAATAACTATAATGCAAGATAATAGCATTATCTTTAATTTTTATATAATATATTTGAACTATAAACAATAATCATAATTCACTATATCATCCTTTATTCAACTGAGGCAAGCTGACCAGGGGACAGGCATTACCAAAAGAAAGAAATGACATGAAACCTGAACAGGGTCAACTCCATTGAAGAAAGTTTTTCCACCTCCTGATTGGGACTCAAATTTTTCTGGTTACATCATGGGTAAGGTTTTCGTGTTATTAGACCTACTAACCGCCAATAGCTTCCTTTAGCTGGTACCCCGATCGATGTGCAAAGGGCAGGAATTGAACCCACAACCTTCAGGTTGGTAGCCGTATGCCCTTACCGACTCGCCTTCCACCCCCTTCACTATATCATCTTGAAACATGCTTTTATTCAGATTTTTTGCACCTTTAATATTCACACCAAAATATTATCCACTTTTAAACTGTAGCTACCCACTCCCTAAGTATTTATCTAAAAAATACTAATATTTTAGTCTGCAAATTAAAAAGTGTTAGTTACTAGTGTTTTAGGGTTAATTATACAAACTAATAGATCTAATGACAGATAATGCAATTCTTTTGTAGCTTAGGCAACCATAATAAAATATGCGCAATTAAATAAACTAAGCATATATATCTTGAACTACCAATTTTTATATAGATATAAACCAAATCAAAAAATTTATTTTTTATTGGGGTAGTCCAACTAGAGGATGGGCACTACTAGTATAAGCTATATGGAATGGAGGAGGGGGAAGGTGAAGTAAGAGTGAGATTTAGGCACCCCAGAGTAGATGAGCTACCCCTGTTGCCAGCTGGTACCACCAGGTATACTGGGGTTGTACACCTTATTCTAAGAGGCTTCCCCTATGATGGAGTAGGTGTGAATGAAGGGGTCCACATGTAGAAACCAAACTGGGAACCAGGACTCAAAGAGTCTGTGTTTCATTAGCTTCATGTATCCATATAGCCAGGCTTGGAAGCGTTCCAGTAGGTTTAGGTGAAATCTGCTGATTGTCCCACATATTGGCAGCACAGTTTCTTTGAAGGCATCCAGCGCCATTGTGCGGATTGTCCACTTTGCAATAGTGACTACAAGGGAGTGGAGCATGGGTGGTAATGGGGATTCAAGTTGGAGTGCGAGGAGGCTTCTAGAGATTGATAGCTCCTGGTCATTGTGGGTTTTAAGCAGATGCGCGACTTCACGCCATATGGCTCTAGATGGTGGGCATGCTTCAAGGAGGTGATGTAGGGTGCCATCCTCTCCACACACTGCGCAAGTTACATAGAGAATTGGAGAAGTCTTCTGTCCTATAGGTTTTTCTGAGGCAGCTCCAGGTGTTTGTCTTACCCTTGGCAGGAGGAGTTGATGAAGTGCGAGCCTCCATATTGCCTTCTGTGTCATAAGGTCATAGGGGATGTCCAAGATGTCCAGGTAGTCAATTCTTGTAATGGTTGGGGCCATGTCTTTTGCGCCCCTATGGAGGTAGTTGTTCATTTTCCTTAGCGTGAAACTTACTCTGGGATTTCCCCTTTCCTGACTAGTGCCTGTGATAGTGAATTTCCAACTTATGTACCAAACAGTGTGGAGGAGGCGTTTGAAGTGAGGGGTGCTCCATGTGGGCCCGCTGCCTTGGGATGGTTTGCAAGGTATGTGAGCAGGCTGGACGGTTGTGAGGTTGGATATTTTGAGCGCCTGTGCAAAGTTGGCCCATGATGCTCTGGTTCAGTGTTAATGTGGAAGGTCTGGGACTAGGACTTCCTATATCCAGGTGTCTAGTATGCAGTTGGCGTGGACTATAAAGTCTAATAGGCCCAGCCACCGCTGGAGTGCGGGCCAAAGCGTGTTTCCACTTGTACAGGTGGCTGGGACCTAGGCCACAGCCATCCTTGGATTATGGGTATGGACTGTGGATATAATGAGAGTGAGAAGGATATTGCTTGGGCGGGGAACCACAGCATTGAGAGGATGAGTGAACTGGCCACTGTTACTCTCCCCATTAGACCTGGCGATCTTCCCTTAAGGGAGGTAATGCAATTAGACATCTGCTATAGTAGGTTGTTCTAAATTGTTTCATTAGCATACCCTCCTGTTTCCAGCCACATCCCAAGGTGGCAAACATGGTTGGCTGATGGGGGAGATGCAAAGGGCAGGATGATTGGTTGTTTCTTTGTGAGGATCTGTGAGGCTCATGTGTTGTGGTCCAGTTGTTAGTATACTTTCCCAAAAGAATTATTTCCGTTTTCTTTTTGTTGAGCATTGCGTTGCTCATCATGTAATACTCTTTAGGGTGTGCTCCAACTGTTGGGCATCTTTGTTGCTATCTATGCCTACCACACAGTTATCTGCAAAGGCTAGTATCTTGACTGTTGGTTGTCCTTGTGCAGTGATGCCCGTGAGGCGTGAGTCAGCGATGCAAAGGAGCGGATCTATGCTAAAGTTATATAGCAGCGGGCTGAGGTGGTCCCCTTGTTTGAGTCCTCTGCACAGTGTGAATGTTTCAGTCAGGAAGCCAGGGCTGCAGACAGCCATGGATGTGGACTCTGTTAGGAGCATTGCCCAGTCTATAAATCTGGGTGGGAGTCTGAAGGCGCTCAGGCATTCCTTCAGGTATGGACAGCTAACGCTGTCATATGCCTTCTTTTGGTCTAAGAATACCAGGGCTCCAGTTGCTCTGGACTGGCAGATGTTGGCGACGGAGTGTATATAGGTCCATACATATTGCCCTGGTATGAACCCAAACTGATTGTTGAAATGATTTTGGAGGCTATGTTGCCTAGTCTGGTGGCTAAATTTTAATTAATAATTATGTATCAATGTAAGAGAGTGCAATTGAGCGCCAGTTGGCCAGGTCCAGTTTTTCGCCCTTTTTTAACAGGGTTATTACATAGGAATCTGCCCACTTGGTAGGAGGCGGGTCTCCAACAAGCACTGGTTCATCGATGCCAAGAGGAGGGGGCGATTTGTTTGAAGTTTTTTTAGTAGAATTTGTAGGATATACCATTAGCCCCTGGCATTTCCTATGTGGTGCACAGAGGACTGTGCCCCAGAGCTCCTACTGTGTAATTAGATTTAATAGATTGTAGATGGCGGTGTGTTTTGTATTCTGGCGTTGTGTATAGAATTTTTAATTGTTTGGGGATCAGCTGGAGTATCACAGCATAGTTTGGTGTAGTAGTGGTGTACTTCCTCCTTGACCTCCGCTGCGTCAGTTGCCACGGTGCCATAACCTTTGTGGACCTGTGTTCATGCATGCTGGTTGCTTCAGGAGTGAAATTGGAGGAAGAATAATGTTGAGCAGGTTTCGCCTTCTTTTATGAACTAACTTTTCTGAAATTTTAATTCTGTGCTGGTGTTTAAGACGAGAGTGTTTAGGCGCGCAGATATTTCCGCCCATTAATTCCCTCAATTGGGGCTGTAGCTAAACTTTAGGGTGTTGAGCTTGAGGTGGTCCAGATGCGCCAAGGTGCGCCTGATTGTGGCTGTGTCAGCAGTGTACTTATGCGAGGTGAGATGGCGATTTTTATTTATTAATTCAACTTTAAAATTTGCTCAGGTTGCAATGGGGTCCAATATTAATGTAGTTGCAAATTTGGGGTTCACAATCTCATTTTCAACATAGTCAGATAGTGCAGGCAATTTTATGTTCTCCAGGTGCATCTTCCTCCAGTTTGATGCCTGTGCAGGAGTGTGGGTTGGCGAAAGCTGCACTAAAACAAGTCAGTGGTTGATAAAAATTTATCCTTTTATTTGATAAGCTGGAGATGGTCAAGTAATGAGATTTCAGGGTGAAGATGAAGTCGATGCAGCTCATTGAGATGAGATATCTCTCACATACATTAGGGCGAGTCATGTGGGGGAGTAGTAGTGATCTATGGGGAGAATATCATGCAAGCTGACAGCTTTCATTTCATGGAACTTATTGTGCCCCAGGTGTATCCCCTGGGTTTAAGCCATCAGTCCGTGTTGGGGTCAGTACAGCAGTTGAAGTCACTTCAGTAGAATAGTGTCTGATGTGAAGCAAGTGTTGGGATGGTCTCAAGGAATTGCTTCCTATTGGTTGCAGTGCACGGTGCATAGATGCATGCTATTGAGAGTGTGTAGTCCTAGCATGAGACCATTGCTACCAGGACGCAGCTATGTAGATATATTGAGTTAGTAACTTTTAATTTTTCATTATGTATGACCACCCCACAGTAGGACGTTCAATAATTGGGAGGTGAGACCCTGGCCGACCAGGATCCCTTTTACCCCTGCAGAAAGTGGGTTTCTTGGATGTTCAAGATATCTACAGAGGGTTTCCACAGAAAGTCCATCTTTTTGGCTTGGTACAATTGAGCACTGGCTCCCACAATGTTTAATGTCCCTATGGATATTGAGGCACCTGTGGTGCCTCATGAGGGGTTGAGGGCCATCCGGCCCTATCCTTTTTGCATCATTTCTAATATTGGCTCTGGGTGACTATTCTTGTACCACCTGTGCAATTTTTCAATCCCTTACCCTTTGCCAATTTTGTCAGGTCTTACTGTTGAATTTGTTTGAATTGGTCTCTTACACTCATGTCTCATAGTTGTGTGATGCGGTGTGCTGGTTGCTCTCTGTGGTTGCAGTGTTTGCACTTGTGTGTGTCCCGCTTGTTCACCAAAGGTGAAGCTGAATTGTCCAGCTAAATCCATTTGATTGGTGTCACATGGTGTTTTAGTCAAATATTGAGAATTTTTCATTTTGGGTATTCAGATCTAATTGGTTGGCTCATTTCAGACAATTACAAGTCAATGTATTAATAAGAGTGGTTTGACGGTAAATTATGAAAACATCAGCCAAAAGACCCTGGTCAATTCCCAGTGGAACCCCTTAAATCAGTGTAACATTTGTATCAATACTTGGGCAAATAGCACGAGTTCAGGAAGTCAGATTGCACTGAATCAATCAGCCAACTCAGGGGAGCCATTTTGAGGTCCCTCCTTATCTTACAACTAATTTATTTCAATCTACACCGCGGAGACCAGCCCCTTTTTTAGTAAAAGGGTCCCACAAGGTGCAAATATTTTACTGCTAATGATTAGGTAATATATTAAAACATTACCTCACGGATATATCCTACTTGTCATCACCCTCCATTAGCCGTTTCATCAAATCGTGGTGAGTCTTGGAAGCTCCAATAAATTGAATTCCCAAATTCCTTAATTTGGACACAAAAGGGTGGTTAGCTGAGCAGGTAAAAACTGCTTCCACCCTAGTGCAGGTTTTGATTTTGAATCTGTACTGGCTAGAAAACTTCTCAGTGTGGTATATTTGTCCCAAGGTCGACCCACCTCAAATAATTAATTACTAATTTGGACATGCATAGCCTAATCCAAATTTTTAGCCTTGATACAATTATAAACTAAGCACCATGACATTGTTAGGTTTGCTTATTGACCTCTCAGCTATCACTAATAAAATTTTTCAAGATTGAGTTTATTTAGTATTTATTAAATTCTGATATTATTATAAGTGGCATAGAACCCCCTAACATTATTTTTCCCGTAGTTGAGAAAATTACCTCTCCTGAAAAACATTGTTAAAATTTAGGTGCAACCAGTACCAGTGATCATCAAAAGCCTAAATTCTGACAAAGTGGTACTCACAACAGGGGCCCTGTACACCACAATTTTCCTATTCAAAAATGTCAACTGTACCTGAACCTAGATTAGCTGCTTTAAAACTACAGCTATCCAGTGCATTGTCTCACCTTAAAAGGCTTGAGCAGCACTCTTCCCAAGCCCCTTATGGGGCCTCCCCTACCATCCATGAGCCCCCTCTTCGAGATAAGTTTACCCTGGTATGGGTAATATTGCCTCTTTAATGTTTATTTATGATCCGTTATAAATGGAGCAACTAACCAATAGAAAATCTGGTACATTCTTCCCTGCTTGAGTCGCATGGCTCAGGAGATAATGGTTCCCACCATAGCCACCCTCAGCACCTGTGCGGAGATTAAGCAAGCCCTCATTGACAAATTTGGTTCCACACAGAATTTACAAAGGCAAAAACAGGCCTTTATGTGCCTTAGTCTACAAGAGGAGGAATTGATCACCTCTTTTGTTGAGCGATATTATAGTGAAGCTCAACCTCTGTTGCTGGAAAACATGCTACCTCTAGATGACGCCATTGCTGCTATTTTAACTGGTTTAATGCATTATCCCTCTTTGGCGCTGCATATCTCTTCAGTCAAGCGCACCTTCAAAAATGTACGGAATATCAAAGAGGCACTTCTAGCGGTGGCTGACATCTATGAACTTGACCTTATGAAAGGAGCACTGAGGCAAGCATCTATTCTGACCACTCTAGCCTCTTCTTTGACTGTCTCCCCCTGGAAAACTGCTCCTTCGGAAGTTCCATCCCAAAAAACTCCTTATATCATATAGATAGTGAGAGGATAATGGCTGTGACGGGGCAGTGCTCCCCTCCATCTTCCGCTCAAAAAAGCCAGTTGGAAAGGCAGTCTTCCCTTTGCTTTGCTCCTCTCTTTTTCCAGGGCAGCCTTCTTAAATGGTTACATTGTACCGTTCGTCCACAAAGCCACCTCTATCTCCCTCAACCGCTCCTCAGACAATCTCTAATCTAAAACCAGTATCCATGGGGCAGCACAAAACCCCTACTTTATAGGTTGAAAATCGAGCCATTATAATTCCAACGTCTTCCCCAAAAGCTAATAGGATAGATGAGCGCCTCCAGATCTCTCCTGCAATCAAGGAAGCCCTGAACTTACCTCACCACCGATGAACTCCCTGATATGCATTGATAACACCTCTGATGATGAGCCTGAAGGGTGTTGTGAAGATGTCGGCCATTATGTTTTAGGAGCCCCCAGTGAAGTGGAGGTACCTGACAGGTTGAAACTGGAGAGAGTAAATGAATAGGATCCACTGTCAAACTTTTCTCCGTCAAGTGTTGAGGGGTTTTGAGCTTATTGACACTGCCAGTGACGCTGACCAGCTCATTGCCACACTGTCTGATCCACTCAGAGTGTTCATACCCTGCAAACTATCCAAGAAAAATACCCTGAAATTTACAAATGACTTCCCTCTACCTTTTATATAAAGGTGGTCCTCGCTTTTTTTCCCAACTTGGGTGGAACTTTAACCAAAGTGGAGGTCATCATAAATGGAGTGTGGGTTAGGGCTTTCCTTGATATTGGGTCTTCAGTGAACGTTGTGTCAAAAAAGCTCATCAAAAAAATTAAGCTGGCCCCTGACCTCGATACACTCAAGAGTTTAGGACTGCTGTTCCTGTCAACCCCTGAGCTATTGGAGCCTACTCTTCTCTGCCCATTCCTTTTTGGGAAGATCATCTTGTTGGCCCCAGCGGTTGCTTTGGCCAACAATACCTTTGATCTACTCATAGATAACCAGTTTATGCTCAAATTTGAAGGGGTTATTAACTTGAAGCAGGGCTGTCTCTACCTGCCTAACTATGATATTCTTTTAATTCTGAACAATGAAAAGCTTTATAAAAAATGATACGCTTGCACCATTGAATATCCCTATTCAGTCTTACCATTACAATATACTACGGTGGGGCGGAATAAAAAAGGCTGCTTAAATTAGTGGACGCCCTAGAGAGTATCCTTTTTGTGCTCCCAAAGAAGTAGTAATCAAGGCGGGTGAACAAAGGGTAGTTGACACGAAGATTACCCTACAAAACCCCCACAACTGCTTATTGCAACTAAACAGCGTTGAGGGCTTGAGTCCCTTAGAGCTCAAAGTATTGCCAGGTGTATTGGACCCAGTCTATCAGCAACGCTTCAATCTCCTGATTGTAACAAATGGTATTAAGCCATTTGTTGCATTTTGATTTGGGTTCAGATTTTCTGAATCTGAATCAATTCGTTTAAAAAGGATTTTTGGTGTTTGTCAGGTTTGGGCGCTGAGTTGTGCCTCGCCTGAATTATTGATTAGGCTCTTGTGAGCCTAATTAATGGTTTGGGCGAGGCCCCGGAAGGGCAACCTTTAAGGTCAAGCCTGCGCAATTCCAAACTTCATTTGAAATTCTCTCTTTCTCTGGTGGCCTCGGGGCCACCCTTACCTTATCTTACCTGATGATCCGCGCACAACAAGTTTTTGTCGCATCAACAAAAACTTGGGTTTTTGGGGTTTGATCTCCTCAATATCCTGTCTTTTCCTTGGTGTGTTTGCGGCATCAGGTTTTTGGGATCCTGTTCATCAGCGACTTTTTATTCAATAATAATTAAAATAAGGTTAATTCTGGGGTTTGCAACCTCGCTTACCTATTTTACCTTTTTCTCACTCTAAATTTCCCTAATTCTGAGGTTTACCACCTCAATAGTCCAGCTCACGCTGGACGTTTGGCATGAATTGCATCAAACCTAAGGTAAGATGGTGATCAGAAACTGGGACATTTCTGACTGTTACACTGATGAGGAACATTACCCTGAAGGATCTGTTTAAAAGCACCAGGTGATTGGAAGAGGCCTGCTGATACCCAATGAGGACATCAAGCTAGTCCACTGTATTGGGTCTATGGCGGATATGGGCTTACTCACTGACCAATCAATATGTACTTTGCCCACCCTTCATAACTCTGAGGAACTAAATCCAGCGGAGTTTGACAAGGTCCACACTCTACTTGAGAATTATAGTGACATCTTCTCTATATCCGATACCAACTATGGGAACATGAAGGGTTGGACTCACACTATTGACGTTGGGGATGCTTGTCCCATCTTATCCAAACCTTACCACAAATCAAAAGTTGAGGAGCTTTCAGATGCAGATGGAGCTCAAGCACTTGTTGGACTCTGGGTTGCTGGTGCGTCCCAAAGCCCTTTGTCGTCCCTGCTTCTACTTATAAAAAAGAAAAATGGAGGTCATTGGGTAGTTATGGACTACCATAAGCTGAGAACCCTCACCAAGAAGGACAGCTACCCTCTCCCTCATATGACAACGCTCTGGCCCAACTCTCTGAGTTTAAATTCTTCTCCTCCATGCAATTGGCTAGTGGGCATTGAAAGATGGACGTTTCTTCACAGGATCAGGAGAAGTGCGCCCTTATCTATAGCGAGGGCTATTTCAACCCACTCAGTTACCCCAGAGGTTATACAATGCATCATCCAATTATCAGCAGGCGATGGGTCATCTTCTTCAATATCTCAAGCTGAGCTGTGTGATTTTCTATCTTGATGACATCACAGTTTTCTCTAAGACTTTCAACTAGCACCTCACGCACCTAAAAGGAGTGTTTCAACGGTTGCAGGTATCTAACATCAGGCTTAAGCCCTCCAAATGTACTTTCTTCCAGAAAAGTTAGATTTCCTTAGGCACACTATCTCTTAAGATGGGAAACAACCTCTCCAAGATAAGTTAAAAAAGATATCCAAAATGCCTGTTCCCAAAACACTTCGCAACATACAGGTATTCTTGGGCATGATGGGGTATTGCCTTCAATTCATCCCCAAGTTCACCCAGCTTAGTGTTTCCCTCTTACATCTCTTGGCTAAACACACTCCATACATTGGGGTGCTGAACAAAAATCCGCATTTGAGACCCTGAAGAAGTTGCTGCAACAAAGGCCAATCCTCTGCTACCCTGACTATGACAAGCTCTTATGGTGTTCAAAGATGCTCCTAACTATGCTGTTAGAGCCATCTTGGCTTAATTGAGCGAGCATGGGATTGATCATCCTATGTCCTACTTCAGCAATATGCTTTCAAAAGCATAGCGCAACTACAGCTCTAATGAAAAGGAGTGCCTGGCTGTCCTGCTCGGTATAAAATACTACCACCCATTCCTATATGGACTCCCTTCAAAGTGATCACTGACCATGCCTCAATAATGTGGTTGCGGACTAGGAGGACCCCACGAGACAGTTGTCTCGCTGAGTTCTAAAGCTCCATCATTACATTATTACAATTGAACACCAGGTGGGAATGAGCCACATGAATGTAGATAGGTAAATGCAGCTGCCCGCTCTTCACTTGGACAATAGTGAAGCCAACGGGTTACGTGATCTTCTCATGACCCCTGACATGTGGGCTAATGGATATGAACCAGTACAGAAAATTCTAGCTCAGCACTCCTGCAATACCAAGGTGGAAAGTGGTAAGTTATACAAGAAGATAGGAGTAAACTAATTTGCCTTTTCTACGGCCATCAGAACAAGTACTGGTGGTTCTAGAGTCCCACACTATCATGGGCCATGTTGGAGTCCGCAAAGCCTGAGTGAGTAAGAAAATATTATTGGGAATGCATCATGGAGACCATAGCTGAAGTCCTGTATTCCTGTCTGACCTGTAAAAAGCAATCTAGCTACAAGACCCAGTTTCAGTATCAACCAACCACGCCCAAAAAAACCCTTCCACACTATAAGCTTGGATGTGGTAGGTCCTCTACCTCAGACTACCAGTGGCAACCAATATATTCTTGTTGGAATTGATCATTTCACCAAATGGATTAAAGCTGTTGCTCTCCCCGCTCAGACTGCTAAAGCCACGGCCACCTTCTTACACCAGTATATCCTCACCTGGTATAGGTGCCCGCAGGTCCTTCTATGTGACAATAGGAAAAACTTTACTTCTAGAATGGTAAAGCTCCTTGCCACAACCATGGGAGATTAACAACTCTTCTCAGCCCCCTATAACCCATCCACAAATGGCGCTGCAGAAAGAGTTAAAAGGACCCTAGTCTCAATACTCTGCTAAATGGACAATCTAGACCCTCTCCACTGGGATTTTTACATACCCAGTGCCCTCATGGCCTACCAGATTAGCTACCATCACATCCTCAAAATGTCTCCTTTCCATGTGTCATATGGACAAGAACCTGGGGTATGTGCTCTACTAGCCAAAGGAATTTTCACTGACAGAACTGACCCAGAGCAAGCTATGAAGAATTTGGCTCAGCACATCATCCAGTTGCAATCAGAGGCCATGACTAATTTTTCAAAGACTGTCTTAAAGCAGGCCAAGCCACTAATGAGCTCCTGGCCCCTCTTCCTTCTTTCCAAGTATTTGACTCAGTACTGTATTATCACAACCAAATCACTCCTAGAAGTAAAAGGCTCTGTTCTATATGGGAAGTCCCATTTTTAGTCACATATAAGAATGGGGGCGAATACTCTATCAAATCCCTTGCTTCTAGAGTCACTTTCAACTGGCCATGACTGGTTCTTGCATCTTTATTCACTCCCTAACACTCTTGAAGGGGATAATGTCAATCAATTACAAGTCTGATGCATTAATAAGAGTGGTTCAGAGGTAGATAATGAAGAACCGGCCAAAAGACCCTGGTTAATTACTAGTAGAACCCCTTAAATTAGGGCAACACTTTTATTAATAATTGTGCAAATAGAATGAGTTTGGGCAGTCAGATTGCACCAAATCATTGGCTGAATCAGGGGAGCCATTATGAGGTCCCTCCCCATCTTATAACTAATATAGTTCAGTCTACACCACATAGACTGGCCTCTTTTGTAGGGTTGGAAGGGGTCCTGAAAGGTGCAAATATTTTACTGCCAAATTGTTGGGTAGATATATTAAACCTTACATCACAGATATATCCTACTTGCCATCGACCTCCATCAGCCACTTCATCAAAGTGAGGCAAGTCTCAAGAGCTCCAATAAATTGAATACCCATATTACCTAATCTGGACACACACAGACTAATACAAACTTTGAGCCTCAACACAATTAAATACTAAGTACCAAGATATTGATAGGGCTCACTTCTTGACCTCTCAGCTATCACTAATAAAAAACTTATAAAATCAAGTTTCTTTAGTAATTATAAATTCTGATATTTTATTATAAGTGGTACAAAACCCCCTACCATAATTTATTTCCTCAGTTAAGAGTATTACCTCTCCTGAAAAATATTGTCAGATTCAGGTGCAACCAGTACCAGCAAGCATCAAATTTCACAGCTAGTGACATATTCCTGATGTTAATCGCCCTTCTAAAGCCAAGTCCAACAAGCCCATGGTGAAGAGACCAGAACCCCTAAGGGTCACCAATGACCTATCTAAGGTCATTGACAAAAAATGGGTTTTGGCTTTGCCAGCCAGGGCTGAGAAAAATGGCTTAATTGAGGCACAAGCCAAGGCGGGAATCGAACTCAAGACCCAAAAAATCACAAGATATGAGGTTTTGAAAACTGGCCAAATTCGAAAAACTTTGATTTTGTTGAAAAATGACTAATTTGTAGCTCATATCAGATTCCAATAGCCACTGGAATCTTCGTGAAGAAACCCCCTATAAATTTAGTCCCAAGATTAGAAAGGCTTTGCTTTTCTCAT